>KB697114.1:0-10628 GCA_000349165.1 Anopheles christyi | reverse complement strand
TATCATCGCTAGATTGAAACAGATAGCAAAGTCATAAAAATACGCAAAACAGGCAGTAAAGTTAATTACTTTAGCAAAGGAAAATGGTGCAATAACACACGTAAAAAAAAAAACACACGAAACAACGACTAAACAACAAACTTCCGCCCGTGGTCCGTTTTTGGGGAAATGGCGGTGTGTACAATTTTTCATAAATATTGCAACCAAGCTTCTCCACGGTACTGAAGCCAGCCGCTGCTCCCCGCCTTGTGGAGTGTTACTTCTTAATTTATTCCTAATTGTAATCACACCGAAACCGTCTTTCATCCTTTTTCTCTTCCACGAACCGACCCCTCCTTCCCCTCCCTACACCTGCACATTTTCTCCGTGGTTGATCAGCCAGCACGTGCTTATAATAAAACTTCAACCAAAACCGTCCCGTGCTCGGAAAGCAACCCGACCCGACTTGCCTCACCGAACTGATGGCCCAGGCTTGAAGGCTCGATTTTGTCTCCAAACGCTCGTGATTTTATCGATGTCCTTACTTTCTGTTGACGCTTCTTGTCTGCTGATTTTTTTTTTTTTACAACAAAACTGTTCTTATTTCCTCTGGTTTCTCGTACTGCTTGCAGAGGACTCCTGTCGTGATTTCACACGCACCGCATGTTACGCATCTTCTTCAAACACCCCAGCCCGTCCCCCAGGGGAGCCGGATGAAAAAGAGAGAACAACAAAAAAGCAGCTGAACAGCTTAATTCTACTTCCGGCAGGCCTTGGGAGAGAAGTGAGCAACAACGAAGAGATGGTTGAAGAAAAAAAAAATGTATACAAAACCAGCCAGATATAAATCGGCTGCACAAATCTCGGCTTCTTTCCCCCATTCCGGCTTTTCCTCTATGCCCGGGGTGGCACCCATATTCTCGTCATCATCAACCATTAGCTTCCGAAACGGACCACGCTTTTCCGTGGCACCGTGCCCGTGCGCCGGAAACGGGTGGCTTCCCATTCGGATGATTTTCCCGCTAGCACAACTTCTCCCTATTATCTACCCCTCCGCTCCTTCCCCATTTCGCCCCCCCCCCCTCTTGTCACACGTCATTGTGGTCTGGTGCGTAAGAGATGGGAAACTTTCCCCAGGATATTGCCACGGAAAACCCAGCGGGTGGGGACACATTTGCTTTGATGAATTCATTCGTTTCGCTACCGACCCCACCATTTCGGGCGGGAGTCGTTTCGAGTCGTTTTTCACAGCATCTTTGGTATGGATTTGTCAGGCTCTTGTGTTTTTTTTTTGTTGTGTGCATTGCTTTTCCTGAGTGCCAAGAATTGCTTTCCACCTTCGGTGTCACATTTTGAATACGCTCGCAGGTGAGTAAAACACACACTATCGAAAAGGTGAATAAAGATTCAACGGAAGCCTTCAATGGGAGGGATTCGTTGGTTTTTTTTCCCTAGTTAGCCGTCTTTTCTTGGTGTGTGTGTGTGTGTAACTGCTCCACCACCATTCTTCGCTCGTCCTAATCGTACCTAATTCCCTTCCAGGCTTTGGTTTTGTACCAGTGCTACGCATTTTATTTGGTTCCCTCATCCATCATGCACGAGATATGCGTTCGTTTCCACAAAGTACACACGGCACGCATAAATTGTCCCAGGCAACACCAGGGCACACGCGAGCAGATCCATCTTACACAAAAAGGTTTATCTACATTCACGCTTTTATTCAAACGCTACCAGCAGAAGAGTACGCGATAAGATATACGCACACACACATGCATACCGAAAAGCGGAATACTTCCGCAAACGGAAAATGATGCAGAGTTTTCACCGAAAACGGTAGAAAGCGCGCGCAAATTTCAGTTCCACGTGTTTTCTCGGGCGTGTATTGCCACCACCACCGTTACCACCGAGGACAACGATGAACCTCTGATAACGAGGGAGAAATGAAGCGATCGCACTATACGACGACGTAGCTAAGCGAACATTCATCAAGAAAATGTCACCGTCACCGTGTCTCGTACACCGTCAGTTTTGGTCGGGAAATTGTGCGCGAGGTGTAAGAAGGCATTAATATTAACACACCAACACTGGTGGAATGTAGCCGTGCATACATGCTAGCACAGAGACGGCATCCCAGATGGTACGCGTCGCGTGTGCGACAATAAGGATAATTCTTCTTCAAGTTGTGGAAGCTAAAGCGAACGCTTCAACCGGTACGTCGCGATTTAGCAAAGAATGCTGCAACTTTGCGCAATGAGAAGCGAAGGATGTGAAAAGACGTTTCACTTCCTTTTTTGCGCTGCTTTTTCTTAAGTTTTGCAGTACAATCTAGCAATCTAGCAACGGAAGAAAGCCGATTAGCTCAGGATTCGGCCCGTTTGGTGATAGTGTGATTAAATTTTGCAAATTTTATGCCTTGTTTGGTGTGGAACGCTGCTCAAGCGCATGTTCGCATGTAAATTGTTATTCATGGTAGATGAAGTCAAATTAATTACCATTTGTGTTTAACATATTTAGCAAGTGTGGTTACGCACTTTCTAGTGCATCTTATTTTAGGGGTAAAGCCAAAAATTGTTTCATTAAAATAATAAACATGAAGCTTTTACAGGAAGAACAATTTTTTTTCTATTGTGACAATAACAACGGTGCTCCATGGTGCAATGTCAAGTCATTTATCATGTGCATCAAAGGTCGTGAGTTCAAATCTAAGCTAAGGTAGGTTTTTGACCAATCGGTCTATGCGAAATAAACAAATTGTTTGACGATTAGGCAAACATATTCAATCTTTAATGACATTATATTATGCACGAAAATTCTTTAAAGAATGGATATTAATTTGTTAAGATAAAAGATTGGTAATTTAACAAATTCACGATTGAAAACATAAATTGCTCGAAAAGCAAAAATATTTAAAACCGACTTTTATTAACGAGCTGATTTTAAATTTATTTCCCAATTGAAAATTAACATAAACCTCAACAATATACCACCAAACTGTAATTATCTGGTTCTCTAACCCGAGTTTTAGGAGGTTATCCTCGTTTAATAAAATTTACTTCTTCTTCACCCTTTTTCCCGTTACTTGAACACATTTTACGACCTTGGCAAGGTAGCTCGACATTTTAAATGGGAAACGATGGTAAAACCAAAGTAACCATAAACCACCTATCCGCAATCCTCCATACCCAACCAACACCTCCCGAAACTACAGTAATGAAAACTAGAACGTAAGTAACGACGCCAAACGGAAATAAATTGATGCCGGGAAACGCGTAAATTATGTTTCAAATTTATGCAAATTATAATATTCTCTAGCATTTCCGAACGCAAGCTCCACTGCCAAGGTGAAGTTGGACGAGGAAAAATGTGACTATCTCACGCTCTTTCTAATAGAAGATAGCACTTCCTATGTAATAACACAGTTTGAATGCTTTTTCTCTCTTTTTCACCATCTTTAAAAAAGAAGAAGAATATTATCGTTATTTTCCACGACAGCAGCTCTGCGGGAATGATTCGAGCAGTGGATCAAAAACGTATTCGAGCAGAACGAATTAGAGTGCGCGATAAAGTACTGCTGAAAGTTTGATCCTTGCCAGCGCTACGGTGAGAAAAGGCTCGCTGTGTAACATACCTGCTGCATACACATTTAAATACATTGATTATCTCTATTTTGCTCTCTCTCCCGGTCGTCTCCATGGTAACCATGATAACCTTCTGGCTGCACTTGTTCTGCAAATGCTGTGTGATTTAATGCACTCTTTTATGGTTCGGTGTGCCGTTGAGACGATGATACGTATTAAACTCGTTATTAACACCTTTCGTGAGCTTCATGAGGCACATTCTTCAAACCGCTGCAATGCTCGGGGAAATAATTTCCCATAGCTTGTTCATACTTTCCACACTCACGGGTAAAAACGGCGCGAAGACAATGAAATAAGTATTTGTTCATAAAAAAAAACATACTCGAACCACGGTAAGCATCATCATTACCCCGATGATCGCCAGTATAAGGTGAAGCATTGAGCTTTTTTCCACCCGTAGAAAAAAGGGTGAAAAACATACCAGACATAATTTATTTTTCCTTCCTGTTTGCCCACGCCCGAACTCCTACAACGAGCGCTTAATACAACCCACTCCCATCAACAACAGTTGCATTTTTCACGCCACCCGTGCCCACTTTTCATTGGTGGCCTGTGATGCCATGGTGGCATTTATTTATCGTCGTTAGGATTCATATAAAATTAATTAAACTACCCGCTGCATTATTTATTGCACTGGACGAGTGTGATATTTGCACCTCATCACCGCAATGTTCGCTTCTCCCGGGCGCTCCTCCGCCTTTTTTTTGTGTGTGTGGGCAAAATACGCAAAAACAAACCTAAAAACGTCTGGCAAAAGATAAAACCCCTGTTGCGGGAGAAGGAAGTGGTTTTTTTTATTGTTACAATACACTTCGCCACTATAACGCCGTCATCATCAGTGATGGGTCGATGAGATGCAATGACGAGATATGTGGGATAAAGCTAAGGCAGCGAACCAAAAGTAAAATAAAAACAACCCGCCAAATTGTATCCTAAAAAATCCTAAAACCATCCACGACATAGTGAAACCATCAACTTTATGATCCGTATGAGCTGGATTTGCCCGGCGGTTCAGTTCCCGGGGAATGTTGCTGATCCAAAGCGTGTATGTGTGTTTGGATGGGTGAGAAGGGCAAGTTGTTTTCCCTGCACCGCTCATCTCACCCATCCCTAGCTTTTTCAGTTATCATTCCTCCTACTTTTTTTGTTGGTGCTGTTCCCTTCCGTTTACCCATCACTCGTCGCTATTTTACTGGTTTGTTTTTATGTTCTTCTCCTGGATTTCATGTCCGCCCTTTAGCCGGATTCTACCTTTTTTTTTTTTTTGGATTCTGTTTTGCGACTACAGCCCCGAGTCGTTGGAAAATCCAGCTTCACCCCTTCTCGCTACCCGTGTTCTGCACACTGTTCAAGGGCTTAGCATTCGTGCTAATCCACCCAGCCACCTCCGCAAGGGGGGTTCGCATGGATGCAACAATTTTTATGCTGACAACACTTGGTCACACACTTTATTACAAAGTGGGATCGGATGGGATGAAAAAGATGCGACAAAGGGCAGGGAACATCGCGACGGCGAGAAGAAGAGAGAACCCGAAACGGTCAGCAAACAGCGAAACAGCTCAACCTTTTATTGCCCTGCCCTGACTACACGCACACTTTTAACAGCTACACCACAGTCACACACATAGTTGTGTGGCGATATGTGATGTTTTGCAAACAGTTGTAAACAAAAGAATGAAGCCAAAAAAAAAAAAGGGTATTCACCCAGCCAGTGCAAAAGTATGTCCCTCTTGTGGCAAAGGGGCACTTTTTACTATTTCTCTGTTCTGTACCTTCTGAAGGGATGATCTAGTGGCCATATATTCCGGTACAAGCGCCCCTGTCCTGGATGACCATTAACAGCTGCATATCGGTGGCCCATTCTGTGGCCGCGGCGGGGAGAAGGAAAATAAACTAGTTATAAGATTGATGGTGCACTCTGTGCGTTACAAAGGATGTAATGCTTCGATGTGCCATCCACATGGGTACACACACACACACACAGGGCAGAGAGAACTTTATGAGCTTTTTTCAACTGGTTTTCAATGTGTGTTAAATGTTGGACGAAGTGGATATTGAATGTGTTTTAAATGAACTGAATGAGTTACATATTCAGTGCAAAATCGATGGTACAACATTTTTAAAAGTAGCACATTTTGCTGGTGCCATGAATGGACAAAATGAGGCAAAACCTTGCTTTTTTAAGACAAGCCTGCAAACAAATATCAACATACAAATGTCCGGCTGTAGCACCACTCCCTAACAACAAGTACACCGTCAATCAATGTCACAATCAAAAAGTCGAAGTCGCAGGCCTAGCCAGTGTTTATTCGAAATGATATTAAATAATTATTATTGTTAAAGTTTTTGAATACTCATTCTCTTTTATGATTTGCCTCTGGGTTTGGGTGCAATTTAAATAACACTTGAATTTACTTTAGATTCTTCTTCTACTTACGTCAATATTTCCTTTTTTTTTCATTAGAGTAATTCCATTACAAACCGTACTCATCGAAACAAAAAAGAAAATATCAGAACATTGCTTCAAACCGTCTGACTTTCTACAAAACCGTCACAGGACAAATTTTACCCCTTAGCCTGACCCGGTTAATCCATTTTTGCTGCAGCTTTTGTTTATTTGTGTTTTCTTCGCCGTGTCGGACCCTTTCGAAACGCTCATCATCATTTTATCGTTTTGCAAAGTGGGCAAATTAACTCAACAATGAAATCGTCGACCGAGGGAAAATATTCAGACACTCTTTCATAAGGGCCGTCGTTTTGGATTGCGGACGAAAAAACGCTACAAAAATGCAACATTTATTTAAGAAGAAAATTTAAAAGCTCCATTAAATAAACAGAAAATTATGAACAACTGAAAAGGAAAGCAAAATGACAAACTTGGACATTATAAAAAAAGAAAACCACGACACCCTCGTCTAAAACAAAAATGAGACAAGACAAAATAATAACAAAAACGAGGATAAAACAAAAAGGTTGGTGCTCACGTAACGCAATACTCAAACTGAACTGAATTGCAATTAAATTAAAGAAACAAAACACCAAAAGATCAAGTAAAAGTCAAACGAAACAGTGAAACGACAAACAGACAACTAGAAACAAGGAGGAAAATCATGAAAAATTAACAACCAAAGTGACAGGAAAAAAAGAAGAGAGAAACGAACCACAGTAGCCGACAACCAGCTGTCGTACCCCTCAAACTGGACTTAAAAAAGTTAAAAGCTGCACTGCAAACGTGAAGAGAAGAAGTAATTAAAAACCAAAACACTACAAATGAGCAATGACAAGGAGGACTAGGCAAAACAAAACAAAAAATAAATAATAAAAACGACAGATAACTCTCGGAGCGTGTTGACACGGAAACAAGTAGAAACAGCAATACGCTCCTGTCGTGGCGCATCTGACCAGACCAGTAAAACAGATTTACTCACTGTTCGAAGTGTGCGCGCTGTATTGAATTACAAACAAACTCACACATACACATACAGCAAAAAGTTTTCCCAATTCGAACGATAAGACAAAGCAGGGAAAGTGTCCCTCCTTTTTATGTGGCATTTGTTCGTTACCCCGTGAGCTAAAGTTTTCGGTTTGGCTTTACATTCCATAATTCAATTGCACTCTCTTTCGTCACAGTGGACACATTCTATGCTGTGCGGTGACGTTGGATTCGATTTCAATGCAGTTCAGTGTAAAACTTAACCGTTCATTTTAGAGAGAAACAAAACAACAACTCTTGTTGTTCGCTCACTGAAGTGGATGAGGGAAATAATCGAGTACAATTAGGAACAAAGCGGTAACAAATTTTTCTACCTTTTCTAACGCGCACTTTTACACTACACACAGAGAGAGATGTAGAAATGTCATACCAGGAAGAGCTGCTCTAGTCCTTCCATCAATGGCTTTGGAGTAATGAATCTTCTTTGGAAATTGTTTATTTTGTTGGGATTTTTTGTGAGAATAAAAAAACATTCAAGACACCATTCAAAGAACAAACTCATGCAACCCAAAACTGTAAGCACGTCAATCAATCGTGGCTGGCCTTCTCTGAAAAAAGCAAACGAAATAAAAATGGGTAGATATCTAATTCCACTCTAATCCATCTTCGGTTCGGGCCAAAGAATTACGGAATGCTCTTTCGGGTGGAAAATCTCGTTTAACCGTTTTTAGCGTGAGAACAATAGCCCGCAGCAATGGTTGCTTCGTTGGTGTGCTTTTTCTTGCTTTTTTTTTGTTTTTCTTCTTCTTGGTCATTGGTCGAATTTCTCCAACTTTCAACCCGGTGGAAATGAACCCTTACGCTCGATGATAATAAAGCTTCTCTCGCATGCCTCATCCTAAACTTTCTGCCGAAATCAACACTTTTCCAAGCCCGACAAAAAAATGTTCACCGTTTTTTGTAAGATTCCCCCCCCCCCCTTCTTCAAAAATTGTGAGTAAGAATATCAGCAGGAAGTATCCTTTTCCCCGTTTTTATTTGTATCGACACTCTACACAATTGAGGAATCGCAGCAAATAAAAAAAATACTTCACTTCCTAACTGGATTCTTCCTTTCCCTGTCAATGATTTCTTATCAAGAGCTAGAAGGAAGAAAAAATGGAAGAAAAGCGGTTTTATTTACTGTGAAAATCGGTTTCCGTCGAATGTACGTTATCGCTCCGTGGTACAATATTGCGGCTAGGTTCCTTGCTTTCCACCGTATCAAAGCACCACCATTCCGTTCTGTGTCCCAGCTCCTTTGTCTCTGTATTTTATTGCAATTCTGAAACCCCGCCCCCATCCATCCCTTAGCTCCAACGTATGATCCATACCCCGACATCGTAATCCTTCGCCAGTAAGAGACACGCTTTAACTCTGTGATGTTTCGGTGGATGTGCACCGGAACAGCAGCGGACATCCGATCAGCTCAAGCGTGTGCTGCGTGCTCTTCGATGACACGGAACTAAAAGATCGGTAGCACGATACGATTTCCGCATCCGCTTTTCACGGGAGTCCTACAAATACAGACACCGAACACAACCTGGGAAATAGAATCTGAAGTTCGCCTTCAGTGTGCGTGTGCGTGTGCGTGAGGAAGCTCCAGCTCCAGCTCCAAAGAGTAATAGGCCGATTTACAACCCAAGGGAGGTAGACTTTTTGTGAAGAGCCACTTACTCTACAGCACGAAGACTACAAAGCCTTCTTGACCAAACCTATCCAACAAAAAAAAAACGAACTGATTCAGCAATAAAACAAATTGTGATAAGAGCCACCCAAACCAAGAGCCAGTACATGATCGGAAGGGGGAAGTCGGGAATGATTTCCTGGTGGCCCCCGTACCGAGAGTGGTTGATAATGTTGATAAAGTGCGTATTTTTTGAGGAATCTCAACTTCTCAGCCCATTTTCCAAGAAATCTTGAGAGTGGTCCTCCTCCGTTTGGTATGCGAAACCCGACCGTCCGGGAAATTCACCCCCCCCCCCTCCGTTCTAAGGGCAGAGATTCGTAAGCTTGCGTGTGTTGGGAATGGAAAGGAAATTTATTGTTCAACCTTTTCTGGCGGACTCCGATACGAGAGGACGTGTTTTGGCCGTAGCGAGTTGGATTGAAACCCTGAATCTTGAGAAATCCCAACGCAGCAGAAGCTGGAGGTCTTTAGAAATTCTGAATTCTGACCGTAGTTGGTGCGGTTCTTCCCAGGTTCCAGGAGTTTGCAGCAACATGCCAACCACCCAAGCACGCGTTCCACAAAAAACGTCCCCAGAAAACAAACACCACGCAAAGGCTTCAAAGCGTCCACCAGAGTAGGTGAGAGAGAAAGAGAAGGATGGAGACAGCTAGCGGCTGAAAGAAGATTGATGATAGGGGATGGCCGGGAACGAAACCTACGCACGTTTGCTTCTCACGTGCTGAACCGGCCCGGTGTGTGGCGTGCGTGCATGTGCGTTCCCATACATTCAGATCGAAAGATGGTCCGGAGCGGAGCATCGGTGGTGTACAACTGCCCGCGAGCACCAACCAAACACACACACAATCACCTTTTCCCGTGCTTCACGCAGGGTAACATAAAACATGGAAAAATATTCCACACGGGTGGAAAATTTATATCCAACAAATGTAAATGTTGCCTGGATCCGAGGGTCGATGGTGGCCGTTTTTCACGAAACCTTCCCGTCGGCCACTGATTCGCATCATCCTTCCGGGGTAGAGCGAGCGAACCAGGACGGGCCACGGTGCTAGGAACTAATTTTTCACCTACTACTTGAAAACCGTGCAGGTTCTCCGGCAACTTTGGTATCGTATCGCGGCAGTAAAAGAACTCTGCATCATTTTCGCCTTCGAAAAACCCTACAGCACACGGAAGGATGCCACCGGTTAATGGCTTTAATTTTGCCACTAAACGGTGACTCGTTTGTTGGTGTTAGAAGAGCCCGGGAGGAGATTGTTTGTTTAACCATCTGCTCAGCCAGTAAAGGCTACATTGTTAGGCCAGGTTGTTGTTTGGGGTTTTATACATTTCAGTTCGCCCAGCGTAGTCGTTTCCAGTGTGTGTCCCAATAAATGTTTCACCATTTACTGTGGAAGATTTTTTTTTAAGGCTAGTTTGGTTGTGTTTAGTTACAGGACAAAAGATACTATACATCAGAAGAAGTGTGTAGAGACTGGGATTGACCTTTGACCTCACATTTTCACTTAATGGCGTAAGAAAAGGTGTGTTGACGTACAAACAACAACACAGTCAAAAACATAAACGAAATATTATCATTTGTTCTGGCATTAAGAGTTTTATTTTTCACACTTCATGATCACTTCTCACACAATATACAGATGTTGCATAAAATTGCTGTGAGAAAAACCAAAATCTGGAACGTGTTAGAAGGAATTCAAATTGGCCTTTTCAGACACGAGGCTTCTACACTACCAACATTGATTTACTTGTTTTTATTATTGATGATGAGCCTTATTTAAGCAACAAACCGGAATGTTACTCCTTCCTACAGGGAGAAGTATTTTACAGGGGTCGTCTCGTTTACTAC
>KB697113.1:0-10659 GCA_000349165.1 Anopheles christyi | reverse complement strand
ATCGTGTATCGCTTGATTAAACATGCCGCCCGTGACTGTTTGGTTCGATGCTATGAAAGCTCGCTGAGATCGACGCAAAAGATCATCGACCGGTTACTTCTCGACACACAAAGGTACGCGCGCGCGTGTACGGGAGAACAATCGTGAAAAGACACAAAAAAGCGACGCACACGTGAGAAGCTTACGTAATCGAAAGGGGTGGAGTTGGGACTGGAAAGCTTCTTTGCAAAATTGCCAAACATGGAAAAGAAAGAGGAGAAGGGTTGTGGGGGGGGGGGGGGGGGGGGTGTTCGGCCGGTGGGAGAGGAACACTGTACACCGTCATGTGGGGTTTATGTGCGAAAGATCTTCAGAACTGTTGGACTGGTTAAGCTGATTAAAGAAGATTCTGTGGTAAGGGCGATTTTTTATGATTCGCAATACAGCTAAACCGGTTTATTGGTGATGCTTTGGGGCGCAGTTTCATTGATTTTTGTATGGTCGTTATATTTAACAATAACCGCCAAGCTGTGGGCCAAAACAGCAGGTTCTGAACTTCTGCCGAAATTTAAATTTCTTCCCAAAAATTAAGCTGCATTTCCAATTGAGCACATGCAACCACCACACATAGCGAGAAACGGCAATCAAATATGGTTTGCAATTAAGCGACACAATCCGCTTGCAGCTTGAATTCTACCAGTAGCAAAACCACAAGTTTCCAATCAGTGTGAGGCTTTTAAAATCGATCTCGTGCTATTATGCCACAACCAAATGCAGTTCCTCTGATGCGGCATGAGCTTTCCACTGCAAAGAACGATAAATATGGCGAGAGTCAATCGTTTGCTGCTCGGTCGTGTATTCTGCACTGGGAAACCGACAATGAAACGGCCAATGTGTGCCGTCAGCATAATTCAACCCCACACTGTGGTCGGATGTGCAAAACAGCGTACTACGGTATGGATTCAATGCCCGAGAGCACACTGAGATTGGTTCCGATTTCCGCTGTTTGTTTCCGCGATCGACCAGATATTGCTGACTGCCATGTCCTTGATTTTCCATCTCACAATCCATCACACCTCATGAGGTACGGCATTTCGCTCACGGACGATCTCACCAGTTCCGGAAATGCGCTGACACAAAGATGACACTGAGGTGCTTCATTATCTGTGGTGTGACGTGTGATGATTATCGGACGCTCGGTTACGGCCCGCTGGGCTTTACGCTCAGCGAAGATGCGTTTCGGCGAGCTTCATCAGGCTGAACGGTGCCAACCGGTTTGTTTGGTGTGAGCTAGTTCGGGCCAACGCCATCGACAAAACCGGCTTACAAATGGCGGTGTGGTTTGCGTTGAATCCGCTTTAACTCCGAACAACCCACACTCTGGGAACCGGTTAACTGTGCTGGTGTTATTTGCACATAGGTGTCCGTGTGAGTAACCCGATGTCGGTAGCATCGCCGTCGAGATTTTCCAAGTTCAAGGTTAAACTACTAATGAGCCAAGGGGTTGCCAACGGTTTGTGTGTGTGTCCTCGACCATGGTAATCGCAAGGCAAGCGTCGATAATGGACACACCGAGTGGACACACACAGGACGTTCGATAAAATGCTACTGGTGCTATCGCTGATGACCGTGTTCGATTGCTTCGCGTGAAACATCGTTTAACGCCTACAACCTCCTTGGCGGTAGTTTATCATTCTTGTCCCTCGGAAGACTACAAATAGCAATCGAAACTAAATCGGGAATCTCAAAGTGTCTGATTCATATTGGTTCCACGATGAGCTTCAGTGTCAAGTTTTATCAGCAACTCCTCAAACCCGACGCTAACCCGTTTCAATCATTGCCGCTGACTACAAGGATCATTCAGTTCTGGATGTCACTTTGCTTCAACACACACAGCCCATGTTTGTCCACATGGAGAGGTCATCGTTCGTGAGCCAGGGTTTTCACTCGTATTCTTCGTACCATTCGCATTCTGTTCACGCGCCAGTCGCATGAGAAAGCCGTTGCTGGTGCTGCAAAACGACCCGCAAGTACCTTGCGGGGTTTTTGTTTTTCTGACTTGCTTTCTATAGTTTGAAGATGGCAGGATAGATCTCTCTCCACCTCCAATTTGGTGGATGATAACTGTACATTTCTTTTACAGGCATTCTGATTTGAGAGTTAGGAAGATGTCGTGTCAGCGTGACAGAGAAACGGTTAAACCCTCATGGGAGTAATGCTGGAAGTGGGATACCCCCGAAAAAAAAAACTCGTTTCACACTGACCCAAAAGCTTAAAGAAACAAAACATTAAACCTAGACACTTTAGCATACGGTCGGGTGGGGTTTCCATCCATCAGTGATGGCTTTCTAGGCCCACTTATCGTGCTTAGAAATGCAGCTTGATGAACGTGAAATAAATTTCTCGAATTTCTTCACGAAGATGTGTGTTTGTTTGACCATTTGTTTGTCCTGCCATTGTTAGACCAACCAAAAATCCACTCATAAATGGTGATGGAAATAATGGGTGAATTAATTTTGCATGTTTATCAACACGCCTGTCCCATCCTGTGACGGGTATGAATCCAATTTCTGGGTCAATTCACTTTCAGGCGCCTTTGGTGAGGAAATGTATGTTAATTAATGCAAAACTGAAAGAAAGTTTTTCAGTCGCTTTCGTTAAATTGGGAAACGATTTATGAACGGCAAGCAAATAGGAACAGAAGGAACCTTCGTTCAAGCTAACAAAATAAAAACGCCATCAAGAGTTCACTTCTATAAAGCTCGTCGTTCCTCGGCCGATCTAATGCGCTTCTAACCTCTATTTCAACTTGAAAGCTTTAAATTGGCGTTCTGATCGTATTTCTTTGTGTCTTGTGCAATCTTTTATATTTTTTCACTGTGTTTGAGCTGAAAGTCGGCAAGCATCTTTATAATAAATTCTCGAAACCTCACAGAAAAACAACTCAATTATTGGCCTTTTCACACTACCTCCTGTCTGGAAGCGAGACGATTAATATCGTGGCGATGATTTATCTTTGCACATCGCGAGAAACCCCCATAGAAGCAAACATTCAATTTGGCACCGTCATCGATACTGTTGAAGCAATTTATCAAAAGTATTTTTTCTACCAGACACATATACACATTGCTACAATTTATACTCCACGTCCGGTATGCTTACAACTGGAAACTTGGGAGGAAATTTGCTGTGAGCACGCCATGTATCATTTATTGCGCTATGTGCCACACAAAAACCCAGACCATTGATCGCAATTATTTGCCATCATTTGTTACGGTGAATTGATGCTCACCTCGTCACCTTGTCACTCTTTATTCCCTAAAAAGAATCAACGCTTCCGTTTCCAAAAGGACACAGCATTCATCGGAAGCTTCTAATTAGGTTACACAAACAGGAAGGGAAGATATGGTAAGACCCGCCTACTCAACCCATGGTTCATGTTGTATAATAAGCAACAACAAAAAACGCGATGTAGCAAAACCATTAGCGATGACATTTATCCGATACGAGATAATGACTAAATCATAGAGTACGCTTGTTGTTTCGCCACAAAAAAAAGCAGTCGAGCTAATTGCTTATCCAGGGAGAATCAGGCTTACTCCCTGGGCGATGAAGGTTCCTAAAAGTTCGTAATTAAGCCGACAAGTCTGTGCGTACGCTTTATTCTTCGGCACAGGTATTCTCGCGTGTATTCCTTCAGAATATTTCGGTGCGACATCCGGTGGGGGAACGGTGAATGAGTACACAAAAGTTGCCCGTAAAACTGAACTTTAACGCTTCGACACTTCTTTTTGTGATGGACGCGTGAAACGGGAAGCCATGAAGGAGTGAAGTATTCCCCTAGTAAGGGAGGGACACACAATAGAAGAAAGGGAAAAGTTTTATCGGCAAAGTTGAAACGTTAAGCAAATGCAAGTTTCATATACGGCAAGCCAGATATTGAACCAGGGAGGGATGGAAAAGGAAGACGGACGGCTGTATTTTCTGTCACTTTCGAGTGTCTTTCTCCACCGGCAAACGACAACAACGTTGGTGCTGCTGGTGCGCTGATGATGGTGATGATGTACCATCATTCGAGTTCAGCATGAAATGGACAGTAAATACTTTTTATGATAAAATAATAAGTTTACCTCCAGGGCATTTTGCTCCTCGGGAGAAGGAAGCAGGGCAGAAGATTGTTAGAATCGTATGAGGACTTTGAGCGGTGGAAGTTTAAACTCCAATTACATTAGAGTGCTGCTTGAAAAAGTTGGATTGAGTTTATGATAAACAGATTGAAGTGAACTTGGCAGGACCAAAGTGGACGGTTTTAGTATCAACTTGTCGCACAGACGCTAGGCGTCGTTTGCTACAATGGTTCTCCTCCTACAACTACCAACGCCTTTAGGGGAACTGGGGGAAACTGTGTTTGTGTATATATGGCCCTTTTGTCCGCCCTTTTCACATAATCGCACCTCGTACGGGGTTTTGTTTTTCCCGCCAGCTTGTTCGTCTTAAGTTATTCTTTCATTTCCGAGCAAACGCAGTAATTCATTCAATTACCACGGGACGCTCGTCGTGTTTCACAAGCGGAGCAGTTGATAAGCTAGCCTTTCAGCGCCATCATCAACATCACCATCATCATCATCATCATAGTGGTAGTATACCTCATCCTTCTACCATTAGAGCTTGTTTTGATGCCGAAGGGATTCCCGAGACCAGAGACTTACGAAACAATCACACCCAAAACGAATCGCCCCAGGGACCTTAGAAGGGAAGGGAAGGGTGACGGACTCTATTGCCACTATAAATTCGAGCAGGCTCACAGACACCGAGTGTTATGATTTGGCTGGTCCGTTCTTTTTTTTTTCTTCTCATTTATGATGGTGACCTCACCGTTGGGTGTCTTCTTCGGGCTTCGTGTTCGCCCAACAAACAATCGGCCTTGCACGCCCGCCTGGGTGGTTAAATTGTGGCTCTGTTTTTCGTTAGGAAAATTAGCATTACCCTGCCACGGTTACCTAAGGCAGCAGCAGCTGATTATTTGCTACTTAGGGAGGTCAAATCAAAGTACCAAACGTATATTTTTTTTATATTTTTGTTGCCTTTCCTCTCGCCATGTCGGCACGATTTCGCAAAATAACCAAACCAAAGCATGGCCGCCAGCTGACGGCTTAGACGATGACACGAAACATCATTTTCCCCTGGCATGGTTAGAGGTTTTAAGAAGCTTCAATAAACAAAGCCCCATAATCAGACGCTGGCTGTTGCGTCTCGTCATCATCGCTCTGTGATGGTAAATCATCTCCAACCTCGCCGGTGGACGATGAAAAATTGTTTAAAAAAATGCAAATACTTCACATTCCATCCTCCAGGCAGTCGCCTCGTCTAAGATGAGGCACGACTTTTCCCGTCCAATGATTTATTTCGTTTTTGTTTTGTTTTTGATGCTCCCGTGTGTGGGAAAAGGAAATGAAACAGAAAGTGACGGATCTGGGGCGATAGGTCCCACGGCTAACTCACGTCACGAGATGCTTCCCCATTGTGGAGGTTATGACCTCTTTCTCCTGCTCCATCCTCCATTACCGGCGGCGGATGTACTTCAGACAGCAAACAAACCTACCGCCAAAAAACGAACATCCCAGGCCGCAACCCCCGCTCATCACCAAAGTGATGCGTAGGATTGTTTAAAATTCAACGAGCTTTCCCGACCCTCGCGGCCCACAGTCTGGATGGAAATGCATCAAATTACTTGCCCGAAAAGAAGGTGCGTGTTTTCACACTGCCGAGTACGCTTCCTGGGGACTGGCAGCTTAAAAATGCCAACATTGCCGTTGCTTTGCGCTAACGTATCACTGCCATCCCTAGCAGCTCCCGGATGTTAGTTTTCCTCTCCTTAACCTTTTACCCAACGATCGTGAAACGCTGTTTGTGTATGCCTGTGTTTTTAATTCAACATTTCCCATTGCTTGATTTGGCTTTCCCGACCTAATGGCAGGAGGGTAGAGGAGAGACAGTTTTTTTTAACTTTCGATTGTCTTCACGAAGATGGAATAAAACCGGCAAAGATCGCTCGGAGGCTGATAAGCGCGATGGTATACAATCGGTATATACCGTTTTCACTGCATTAAACAGCATCACTGAATGTTGTTCCTAAAACAAACCAACCTTGGCAAAATTTTATGCATCGTCATTTCTTTCTCAGCTCCATTTCCTCTCAGCTAGTTACCCGTCTTTGGCTCCCAAACGATCACTCCTCACGACAGTCGCAATAAAATGCATGAACAGATCGATGGCAAAGAAGACGCGGGAAAATGGGGAAGGTGAAATGAGCTTTTTTTTCGAAAGGGAAAATTCCTCCCGATGTTTGCCTTTTGTTTCTAATTTTCAAGTCATGTTTTGTTCGTGCGCTTCGTGCCTTTTAGCATGGAAAAGGGAACACGCATGCGGAATGGCAAACGGAATATTCATAATCTAACAACGAAAACACACACACACACCCACATATCCAAACCTTCTCCAATATGCAAAACGGCGTCCCCGGGCGGCGTCCTCGTCCGTCGGTGCCAATCTTTGAAGCTGAACCGCTCGGTTTGGTAGTCAACGATAAGCTTAATTAGTACCTCGCTTGGTGCGTTTGGATTACGCGGAATTATGTGTAGCGAAAAACAATCAAGGAAGCGCGCTAGAAATGGAAAGTGCGGAAAATTCGCCTACTTCACTGTTTGTTTGTTGTGTTGTTCGGCCTGGGTTTGGCACCTCTTCCGGTGCGATGTGTCGAAGGGCTCGCAATGTACACACAAACACGGTCGATGAACGTGAAACCGTAACGATCTGTCGCAGCCTTATTGTCTCTGCACAATGCGTCGCGCGCGTAACGAGCTTCTAATGAGCTTTGCGCCTACCACACGGATGTCGTTCGATGATAGTGATCGGTTTATTGTCACCTCGTAACACTGCAGAACACCACTTAACACTTCACTATGGCACTTTTTCCGACTTTGGGACCGACTGTTTTTGCTCGATGAAGCTGCGGAAAGGTCTGGCGGAGACAGCAGACAGAACCGTCCCGGTTGACTTCACCAGATCATCTGAGCTCGATCGTTTGCGCACTGGACGTATGGAGCGCTGGTGCGTCTTCTGCGAGAGAGTAAATTCTTCACGGAGTATAGAAACACTTACACACAAACGGGCGCGCAGATACAAGCGTACACGCTAGAAGCTTAAAGAATATCAAGTCCAAGCTTGGGAAGCCTTCTACGATCCCCCAGCAGGCCCGGGCAACGATGTCGAAGTTTCCCTGGTGAGCTTTGGCCAACAAATGAGAGGTGGCTTATTAGTGCGTCGTACTTTTCTTCACGTTTCTTAACAATTGTGTATGTCTCTCGGGCTGGAAGCTTGCCCTCTCCTCTTTATTGCTACCAATTCCTTTCTCTTTCATTTGCGTTTCTGTCTCGCTTTAGCATCGGTTGTTGAATTTGCTTGACCCGGGATTTGAACAGAAGATCTGAGGGTTGGCTTTGTGGAGTATAGGGCGGTGGAAACGTTAAGCCTTTTTTTGTTTTCGCAATTATTTCTCTCTTCACGCTTTTGCATTATCACGCTGTCGGGTGTGTTCGGTTTCAATGACGCGAGACAAGCGTGGCCGCGTGTGCTCGCGCGCTCATTCGCCAGCCTGCCGTTACCGATCGATCTTCAGGGCGTAGTGGGCATGGGTGGGCATTGGCACGGTGGTTGTGAAGCGAACGCCAGAGGTTGAACTTGCGGGTTCTGGATGAAGGCTCCCACTCGCTAGGGTGTGCTATACGGGGAGGAAGGGTATCAGATGTTAAGATCGCTACTTCGCATGACTTTCGTGAGGGTATTTCGTTGCCGGTTCTTTGCGAGCTTGTTTCGTTCAGCTAGTAATCTAGAGTGTTCTCATTTTTTGGAAAACCCTATGCATAGTGCAAAGCGATCATGATTGATGAGGACTAGAAAAAATAAACACCATTAGGCCAATTCCATTTGTCAATGCTCTAAGAGTCTAGAACAGGAATAGAATTCTAGATCAACGAGAAAATAGGTCATGAGATATTATTTTATTCGAAATAGAAAGCTATGGAGGCTTTACATATTAACGGTAAAGTGAAAGGTAACAATTATGGCCGAATCTTCAAACACGGAAAGCAAATCTGATCTTTTATCGTTTGCTCTCAACAAAGAAGACGATTAGATGAGGCGTAATAATAAACGTTTTTACTCCATTTCCAATAATAATTGCTCTGTCGTCTATTTTTATCGTTCCATCCCAAAAGCAATCTAATTACGCCAATGGTTTGTTGCGATTATTTAACAGAGTTTCTAGCGGAATTTAACCCTCCTCCAACGCCAGTAAAGCTTCTTCACACTGATAACGACACTGATTTTATGTGGCATTAATTAAAACAGGCAGAGCAATATGGATTCATTACAAAGGCATCTTCTTTTACATCATCAATGGACAAACAGCCTGTTCACAGTACATTTGTGCACAATAAAGTCACAATTAAAACTCGGGACAACAATAATGACCAATGTTTCTGAATACTGATCTCCTTCGATCTCAGTGTCCAGTGGGCAGTAAACATTTTTCCACTCTGCTCATTTGCGTGATTATGTCGTGTTGCTGTTGAATCGAGACAAATGTCAAGCAGCAACTAATTAAAGCAAGTTTCAACAGTTGGTTCTGGTGCTTGAGGTAACGATTTTACAGTTGGCTGCTGCATGTGCTTGCACCGGTTACAAACCGGTGATGCTATTCTCCGGCAGGGGTTTTTTTTCTCTAAAACATGAAGATGAAATAAAACACACACTCAGCTTTTTGTAACTTTTCATAAGGCGATCAGCTTGAGGGGAGGTAATCTCCACGCAATGATGATCAGGTTTTACCTTCTTGTTGCCGTTTTTATTTCATTACCAAATTCCGGCCAACCAACACTTGCTTGCCAGCGATCGAGAGCATCTTACAATATGCTCGCTTCAGGGGAAATCCATCATGGTTAGGATTCACATCCAAACTCACGCACATGGATCGGTTTCGTGTGGAAGCAATACCCGCTTTGCCAACGTTTGCTTCAAAGGGAGAAGAATTCGCACATCGTAATTATGCAGCCCCCTTGCGCTTGTACTGTGTGTATTTGTTTAATCAACATCCAGCGTGTAGGGCACACGTGAGAAGAGGCGATGTTGCTGCATCGGGAAGGCAACCATCTATTCGGAGTCACGGTTTCGTGCAACACATGCGAAACTTCTGGCGCTGGAAGCAAATTTCGTTATCACCGCTCCGTCAATCCACACCGGTTGGGGCAAGATGTATGTGTGTGGGTGGAGTACCGGATTGATCGGGAAGATGATTTTACGAGCAGTTACCAGACGTACGGCAAATCTGTTCCGTTTTTGTTGATGATTAGGAATTTCCAATGTTAAATCAAAATAAATCTGGCACGTTCTGTTTTGGTATTCCCGATCATTAATCCAAGATTAAGATTTGCGATCGTGACTTGGAACGTTACAGGTAGAAGACTGGTGCACGATTCAAAGCAATATTTGCAAAAAACCATCGTTAATGAGAAAATGTTTAACGAGAGAAGGATTTACAAAATGAACCATAAGGTTACTTGTCGTTTAAACTAAAAAGGCTGTAGTGTCGCATTTTTAAGAGAATCGCGGAACACATTTTACAGATTTTTTTAAAATCACATGAACATGCTTGATTACGACAAAATGTTTATCAATTACTTATTTTATTTCCTCATTTGCTGGTATTTTTAAATCCTAACAACAATTAATGAAACAATTGTTAATGTAATATACAAGATAACAAAAAAAAAGTTGAACAAGAGTAAATAAGAAGAAATTACTTTTATGAAATAAATGCGTAAAAGAAAATTATTTAAAAAAAAACTTGTGTGCGAATTTGTGGTTTCCTTGCTAGTCCTGGATTTGCCATAATTTCCCTTCACTAATATAATTTTTGTTTTGACCAATAGCCGCAATGATTATGGTACGTTGTCGCCTTTAACTATTTTCATGTCCGCATCATCTCCCACAGTTTGCTTGTCATGCGGGTTGCATGGCTTAGGCGCAAGTGAGTTTAAAGCTCGACAAAACAGAAGAAGTGTTAAACAAAATCACTCACATCTTTAATGTCCACGCCTCACTCAAATAAATCCTCAAAAAAAATGAAAGGTAAACTAGAAAATTTAATTAAATTCAACTAGACTAGTTGGTTTAGTTGGTTGAAAGCCCACATAAAAACGATTAAACCGCTTTTTCTAACATCATGTCACAGGTTGTTACGACGGGAAAACAAATGCTTAACTTTAAATCACCTTCCTTCCTTCCAAAGTACAATGATCTACATGTTCCTGTATCCACCCTGCACGGTTCATTCAGTTGCCATCCTGGTTCTACGTTTCTAGGCTGTCCTAGCCCGACTTCTCCATGAAACGGAGATGCAAATTAATTAATCTGCTTTAATAATTCATCGTTATTATGAGAACGCTCCGTGTCGACAGTTGGCTAAAGTTAGTGAAAACTGAGGAATCTTCTTTCTCTCTCTCTCTCTCTCTCTCTCTCGTTCTCTCTCTCTGTCCCTCTCTTCAATACACCCGGCATAGTACTCTGATTCTAATTAAAGTTTAAGCTGCTTCATTCCTGCAGGGTAGGGCAATGATAAAC
>KB697112.1:0-10664 GCA_000349165.1 Anopheles christyi | reverse complement strand
ATGCGAACGCTGACTAGAATATTCCACTGCGTCCAAACAAAAGTTAGACCGCATAAAACACAATCTCAAGAAAGGGCGGGATAGAAGCAAACCTTAACATAATCGTTCCATTTGTCCGTCGTACCGTGCCGTGGCAGCGAAGTAGCGTCTTTCGCGATGGTTTCTGACTCTGGTGTTACTGCTGCTGCTGCTGCTGCTGCAACAATGTATGCATAGCAACAGCAAGCGGTCGGGGATGCGATCGATTTCATCGGTTGCCCACAGGAGGATCGTTTTTCGAGTGCCATGTTGTCTCTAACATTAATTATGCTGGCTATCGCGTGTTAATTTGCGCGTTTGTTTGTTTCTGCCTGGCGGCTGCGAGCTGTTTTGTGTCACCATTCCGTGTCCACTCCAAGCTACAACCAAGCTTGCAGGGAGCCGAACGAGAATCATCTCGTCGTGTACTGTCTGTGTTTAGGGGAAGGAACGGAGCATCGGCTTTATTTACTGCTTAGAAGTTGTGTTGGAAAATGGATTCTGAATACAATGTAAGTTCGATTGGATTTCATGATAGCATGTTTTCTGCATTTAGTTGTAATCGATTAAACTGATGATGAAAATTCCCCTCGCCAATATATAAACTATTCCGCGAATTAGAAAAAAACGAAAATAGTTGTCATTTACTGTTTAATCCATAAACCATAATATACGGAATAACGAGGTGTTGCATTTGCGGTTTTTACCGCGTCCCTTCTTACGTCGTCTCAGATTTTCTCAGAGAAATAAACGTTCAAGCAATTACTCGTTTCGTTCGTGTCTGTGTGTCTGATAATTCGTAACGGAATTGAAAACACTTAGGATACGCTCTAAAAGCACGGTTTAATATAAAAAAGCTTTTTTCTATTCTCTTCATGTGATGTGCTTGTGTAAAATCGAGTTTCTCACACGTGCTCACAATGACACAGTGGGAGCAGTAGTTCCGAGCAACCGAGTGACAAGTTCACCAAGATGGACAGTGGCTCTAGCAGCAGCAAGAAACCTGTTCAATTATCAACCGTGCAGCCAGGTTCGGTCTCGTCCGTTTCGCACACTGGTCAATGGTGCTGAGTCGGCGAACTACATTCCCAAACGGCTTCACCCCAGCGAGTACTAAAGGGAAACCCTCAAGCGATCATTCCTTACACCATCAGCAAAAGAACCCTTTTTGTGTATGGTGGAAAAGTCGATTGAAAACAGTCGAAAGAATGCATCTGACGATGGGTGGTGAATATAAAACGTGAATATGCACGGCAGAGTGGCTGCAAGTTCGCCGTGAGTCTAAGTGCAATTCGTCCCGTTGTCGCTGTGTGCGCCCAGTTTGATCGATGGTTACCTTTTCTTTAGGAAGTAATAGGCTGTGAGGTTGGGGTTTTGAGAGGCAGCACGCAGTTGCATTTTCCCGACTTTTCACGTTCGAGCCGGATGAGACAGTGTGGCGATAGTGTCCGGGTTTCCCTGGGACGCAGAACGCAGAACCAGTGAACAGTCGAATGAACAACCTGTCGATGGTGGATGGCAGCCGGTTGGAGGTGGGCACTGTTTCATTCTTTTCATTTTGGTTCGCTCACATTAAGCACCGCCGCCACCTGCATGACAGCATAGCAGCATAGTTGACAAATGCAACGCTAGCGGACACAGGAATGTAGTCGGAGCACCCTTGCGTGCTGTGTCAGTCTTCGCTGCAGTCCTACAGGTCGTTGTGATAACTTAATTTATGAAATGGCTTTTTCCTTTGCTGGATGACGGGAAGGTATGCAATGGGTATGGTCAACAACATCCGACCAAGTTCAACTAAGGAAAAAAAGACGAAGGCACCTTGTATGGAAGGAAGAGGATGTAGCCGTTGCTAGAATGAAATAGGTTACTCACTTTGTTGATGACGTTTTTTCGCACGGTTAAAGAATTTATCATCATACGAAAAGGGAACGAGAAATAAAAACCAGGACGATTATTTTACAAATAGTACATAATGTAGTATAAATGGCAAAAAATAGAATGATTTTGTAAACTCCGGTTTTTATTTGTAATTTGTGTTCGTTCTGCAGAGACATAAAATATTTACTTTGCATAAGAAAGGCTGAAATTTGTCCAACCAACTTATAAGTATTTTGCTACCCCCTTCTTTCGTTTTAGGCGGCCTTTGAAGATGGCGGTCCGATTGCTATCAAAGCGGAACCACTGGACATTCCACTGAAGAAACCAAAGCTTATGAGCGATGTTGCATCGCTGTATCACTGCAGCAACAATAGTAGTAGCAGTAGTAGTGGCAGCAGCCGGGCACAGCACTATGCCGCCCAGCAGCAATTGCTGGTGCATCCGCAGTCCCACCTACTGCACCATCACCAGCAGCAGCAGCAAACGAGTGCGGCCTTCCGTCCCTGGACCGCACAGCAAAAAGCACAGAAGTACGCGCAGCAACAGCAGCAGGCGCTACTTTTGCAGCAAATCGGACCGTACGCAAACGGCACGACCACCACGATCGTGAACGGTACGATTCGACCGACCTCGCCCGGTGGTAGCATTCTGACGCTCAGCCAAGAACCGCCCCTACTTCAGAATCCGGAGAACGTTGTGCCGATGTCCGAAACGGATAAATTCGAACGTTCCTACCAGCCGAACGTTGCGCTTGTCCCGCGCAAATCGATCCTGTGCGGAAAGGAGCCCTCGTCGGTCTCCGTAACACCTGTCCAGCGGCGGGATTATGAGGGCAAGGATCGATCAGTGATCAAGTGTGAAGTGGTGCAGATCAAACAGGAAAGTCCCGCAACTCCTCCCGCGTCTGCTACCGGTGGCAGCCCATCAGCCGATGGGACGATGCGTTCCGTGATCAAATGTGACGTGCAGATCAAACAGGAACGTCCCGGAACGCCTCCAACCACGGGCTCGGGACACTTGGATCATGGGGGACGGGGAGGGAGAGGAGACAACAGTCGATCACCCGGTCCACCATCCTCTGCACACATTCCCGTATCGCCTCCACCTCCGGCTGGTACGTCGCAAAAGCATGCACTTGCACAAGGTGCGATTGCGATCAGTACGATCATTGCCAAGCAGCAGCAACCACACCATCAGCTGGTCTCGTCGATGGCATCGTACGGAGGTAGCAACAGCAACAGTCCAGTTCCGATCCCGCTGGATGTGCCACATTCTGGGTCGTCCGGATCGAACGAAATCACCTCGTCAACGTCTCCACTACCGCCATCATCAATCGTAGTGAACATGAACGGTACAGAAGGTGTGGTGCTGGGAGGGGAAGTGGGAGACAAGCCAAAGCTAGTGCTAATAAAAGAACCGATCAGTCCATCGCTGAGCTCACGGACGCCCACGGGTCGTCATTCTCCCCACGGCCATATGCTTCAGCAGCAAAGTGGCGGGTCTGGACATCATTCTCAGTCAGTGTCCTCACCGCCTCCCTCACACCACAGCGAACTTCATCAGCCGCTGTATCTGCACCACCACCAGGTACTGCAACAGCAGCAGCAGCAGCAACAACAGCTCTTTCGATCTCATCTTCCCGGCACGACATCGACTACCACCGGCGGCACGATTATCCATCGGAACGGGCATCCAATTGTGGGCAACTCGGAGTTTGAGCTGTCCACCGACACGGACGATGACAGCCAGATGGGTGAACCGGACAGCAGCAATGTCCCAACGACGATGGAACTCATCGGTGAGATGCTGAAGGAGGTGGAACCGGAAACAAAGCAACAGATACTGAACATCTTCAAGGTGTTGCTCCAGGAAAGCCGCGTCGAACACCATCGGCTCCAGATGGAGATCCGGGCCAAGGAGGACCAGCTGATGGAGATGCAGCGACATAAGATGGAGCTCCAGCGACAAACGGATCATTTCCAGCAGCAAATCCATCAGTTACAGCACGAGCTTGATCGAGCGTTGCTAAAGATCGAATCGCTGCGAGAACATCAACATCCGTTGTCCCAACAGCACCAGCAACAGCAGCATCACATAATGGTACGAGACACGATGGGCAGGGTGGGAGAGTCTAGTACATCCTCCACCCCTCCTTCGCCTCTGTCACTCGTCAGCAACGGTAGCAATAGCAACCACAGCCATCAGCTGATCGAGCGGCGGAACAGTTTCCCTGAAAAGTCGGAGATCATCATGAAGCCGCTGAAGAAACTGCTTCGTCGCAGTCCGGAAGATGCGTCGACGGTGTTAATGTTGGCATCGCCACCGTCACAATCCACTGGCAGCTTACCACCGTCGCTTCCAGCCTGTCTGTCAATTACGGCTACCACCGTTTCGGTGACTCCGAAGGCGTCCTCAACTCAGGCGGACACGGAAGCACGGCGAGAAGAGGGTCGGCGGCAGCACCATAGCTCCATTTCTGTTTCTGCGTCGCAAATGGTTGGAGGAGGAGTAGGAGGTGGAGGAGTTTTGCAATCGTCTCCACCACCTGCTCCATCGCAACCACAACCAATAAGTGCCACCAATGTACCTGCATCACCGACAACGATTACGGCAGTCAGTACCGTGAATGGTAGTGTCGCAGCGACGATAGCGGGCACTTCCACAGCTCCAAGCATCACCAAACCGTCTTCTACGGTAGAGAACGGTCCATCACCGTCACCGATCGTGGTCGTCATACCCGTTAGCAGCAGTGTACCGTTGCCAAACGATGCAGCAAGTAGCTCATCAACTCCACCGTCGCGGGCCGTCACACCTGTCTCGCCACGGTGCGATGCTAGAGGTCGGCGTACTCCGGCTGATGGAAAGGATAATGGTGACGATTGCGACGAGGACGAACCGATGGATGAACCGGCTCATGCTTTGGACTCTCCAACTACTGCGGATGTGAAATCCGACACTTCCCTCGAAGGAATGGCGAAAGCATCAATCACTGTAACGAAGGGAAGCGCTGTTGGGACCGTCACTAGCAGCAGTACGTCGTCGGGAGGTGCAAGTAATCAGGAGAACGATTCACCGAATCGATCCAAAGGAGAAAGTACCAGCGGCAATTGCACCAAAAATAGCTGTGACAACTGATAGTTGGTAATCCGATGGCGCTGAACCACGGGATCCGGTGGCGCTAAGCAGCGAAACTCGTCGTAACCTAAAGTGTAGAGCGTGTCATTATCACCTTAAAAATATTATTTATCTTTGGTTACCAGCACGGTAGAAAAGAAGGGTTCATACACAGCTGTTGCGGTCCGGTTGAAGCATTTTTGTACGATCCATTCTGAAAAACGTTTGCTTCGAGTTTTGACCAAGCCAAAATCAAAGTTTGTGTTAAATTTGTATTCGTTGCGTTCCCACCTAAATTATTTATACAGTACGGTTAACGGCAGGAGAAGCTAGGGCCAAATTTTGTGGAAGCTCCCGGTCAAGTGACACAACATGGCGCCAAAAGTGAGTCTTGTTTTACGGTACTCGAAGCTGTGTATTCAAGCCGTTCCGAACAAATCTATTATACGCGCAAAACCAAAAGTTCATCAGCACAACCCGGGAGCAGATAGTCCATGCTGTCTATGTGTATGGATAGGTGATGGGCACATGACAACAATGAACAGTCGTATTGGGTGGGCTATCACGACTCATCATCATAAAAATGGCCAACAGAGCGAGATGAGACAGGCACATGTATAAAATACTTCTTCCCTTCTCTATTATATTATGTGTTGTGTGGCCTGTCTGGTGTAGAATAATTTAAATTTCTTTGAATTAACCACTAAGTGGTTTAAAATATGATATATGCATCGAAAAACAAAACTGAAACGACGCGAAAGTAAGATGTGGTATAAGATTCGACAACGTAAACATGTAATTTGTAAGACGATGTAAGAATTCGCCAAGAACTGGAAATGATCTATGTATAAAAGGTAATGAGCAAAACGAACATCTGCTGCTAGTATGCAAACACAGTGTAAAACAATAAGTAACCTTAACGTTAAAGCCAGTCCTTAACTATTATATTAAACACACAAACATATGAAGGAGAAGGAAAAGTAAAAGTAAACAAAAAAGCAGCACAGTGAAGAGGAAAGCGTATGCTTGGAACCATCTTAAACTTAAGTTTACACTGTTTTAAAAACAAGCGTTTCAAGAGTTAAACCATAACGATAAAGCATAACAGACAAACACAACTACAGTAGGGCGCAAAAGTAAGTAGTTGCCGAAGTAGAACTAGTTTTTTGTCCGTACAGAGCGCCACGAAAAAAGCGTTATAAGTCATCTCGTTGTAAATAGTGTTCCCACTTCAACGTTTAAGTGAGCAAAACATAAATGCACCCATTAATGCACATGCGTGTCCACGGTTCTGCAAAAGTAGAAAGCAACATTTCCTGCTGCTTTCTGTAGAAATGCTTTTTCACCTGTTTTTATGTATTTTCTTCTAAAAATCCCTCGATTGCTTTCAATAACATTGTTCTGCCATGGTCCATTGATCGAGGGCCTCGAAGGATGTGTATGAAGAAAAAGGAACATATTGTGCCAGTTAAAACCGATACAAACAAGCAAAAAATCCCACTCGATTGAAATTGTCTCTAGAGGTGCGTCGTTGGTGCGTACATTATTTATTTCGTTTTGGCGTTGTACTACTTTAAATTATAATTTTTGTGTTCAAAATTAATGCTCCTGTCTCTTCTCCTTTGTTCCCTTTCCGTGACGGAACACTCCTCAAAGAACTAAATTCGAACTGGTGACGGGAAAATGTGTTGCATAGCAACTTTGTACCTCGAATCACTAGCGTCCATCCGTACGGTTTTCGTTTCGATGGGGCATCTCCATCGTTCCTTTGCACGGTAAGACTCACGCCAATCCTTACATTTATTTATTGCGAGCAGCAGAATGCCATGAATGTTTTGTTTATTTTTCGTTTTATTTACTTTAATTTATCTGCTTAAAGCATTCAACCTTTGATTAAACTTAGTTTGATAGGGAAAGAGAGAGTGGGTGCGTTCAAAATCAAGTTTTTCGATAAAAAAAAAACACATACACAAAAAGAAGAATCTTGTTCGATTATTGTTTCTGTACATGGCGTATGCTTCCTTCTTATTTTTTCTCTTTCGATCGTGTCGACGATCGATCGTGTGAGAGTTGGGATAAAATTCCTTGTAGCTTAAAGCTTCTTTTCCTTTCCCTCCTATCCAGCCGCAAACGCTGGATAAAATAATCGAGTTGAATTATAGGCATACACAATATTACTGTCGATCTTAAGTATAATTTTGTATAAAGAATGTAACTTTTAAAACAAATCAGTCCGTTAAGAAAAACCATGCTTCTAGAGTTAGTGAAATAAGAGTGTAATTAAAAGGACAAATCATCCAAGAAAAATATGGACGGGGTCCCGTGTCCTTCTGTGGGCTTGCGTGTTTATTGAGAAAAAAAGAAAAAAAAAGCAGATATGAAATAAAATTCGTAGTGTTCTCGTTAGGGTGAAACAACGAATGTGGACCGAACTACTACTATCTAGAGTTGTGCACAATTCTGTCGCAATGTTCTCGTTCATTAAAGTATATTTATATACGCTCGCACCGCAATAATCAGTGTGTCGAACACCAGAATCCGGGTTCGTAATTTGCAATCCCTTTTCGAGTAACTGCCAGTTTAAAAAGCAACAACTTTAAAATTTAGTAAAAACGAAAGCAAAAATAAACGATGCGAATTGACTCGACTATCACACAACTTTTTGGCAAAAGCCGTCTGTTCAACTGTAATAAATGAAACAAAGTGTAAGCTTCCTAAGCTTGCCCGCTAGTTAACTGTGTGGTGTAATGTTTTCCTTTTTTGCCCCTCCTACGGTATTTATTAAGCTGATCCGATTCGATTGTTTGGTTTGGATCGTAGCGCAATCGATTCTGCTGCACATCAGGTCACGCAAAGCAAAAGGACATGCGTTATTTTACAATGAATTGAAATGTGCAAACTGATAGAATTTAAACGAACTTAAGCAACCCAAATGCGAAACTGTTTGCCTTATGTATGGAGTCGGAAAAATAACAACGTACTGGTAATGATCAATATCGTTCGATTCTCTGTTGCAATCACTTTCAGAGTGACCGACCATTTTGCATGGAATCTGTTTCTACTGTGTTTTGATGTACGTTTTTTTTTTCTTCTTTTGCTACATGTTCTGGGCTAGTTTTCTTCGCAAGGTGTGAGTATTTGAGAAGCAAAACGCACATCCAGCTAAATGGTGGTTTCATGTTATACGATAGAGAAACTCGCTACTACTCTTCTGGCTATTGGTTCAGAGGGTCGGCGTGGATCGACTGCTATGCGTGTTACGGCTGACAGTAAAGAGACGACAAGCAATTTAGTAACTTAAGCAAGCGGACTCATACACTACCTGGGACAAACAGTCACGAGATGAAAGGAGTAGAAAAGGGACAACAAACTTATACGCATATGTATCAAAATTACCCTTATCTTCTCGAAAGTAGTGCACGCTAGCACGACACACGACACAACACACCGACCATGCAAATACGTTGGGCACGCATAGACAAGACTCATTCATAGAGAGAAGAGTGGTCGTGCGAAAGAAGAAACTAAATACATATAACAATACAATAAATAAATATATAGTTATATATACATGTACGATTCACTATCGTCAAGATTCACTTTCTAGACTCCTGATTGCGAAACGAAGTACAAATTAGAATGTATGCTTTAAAAAAACTCATAGGAAAATGAAGAAAAAATCTTTCACTTCTCATGCACACGATAAGCTACTACAAGAAAAACATAAGTGCGATAGCCACCGGAAAGCCAAATCTGGGGTAGCCGCCCTTCCTGCCTGACCATATCCTTTCTGCAACCGATGCTGGGAAAGCAGATGGGAAATACGTACACACGCAAACATATTGTATGTTCCCCACTATGGACGCTTTCTCCATTCCTGCGTTGTTACCTCGATCGTATGATCAAACGTTTGAAAACGTTATGTGGTTTGCTTCATGTGCCAAATTTGAGTTTTCATGTTACCCGATAAAGATAACTTGTTGATGCTTCAGTTCCAGTACCAAAACACCCCAACTACTTTGGCACAATTAATTTGGATTGCCTGTTTCTCGGTACAGAGATACAACACTATGTTGTACCAAAAAGGAAAGCAATGTCTGAAATACAGCAAATAAAAGCCATTTTTTGTTTGTTTTAGAAGAAAAAGAGTTATTCATTGCGAACGAACGAACAATAGACAGATAACAAAAATAATCAAAATGATTCATGTATAGAAAAGCAACAAGATAACATCAAACACATAAAAAGAAACTGCACCATTAAAAACCTTAGCCATACTATTTTTCTACACCAAAATATTGTAAAAAAAAACAAACAAACAAACAAATGGAAGTTTTCGTACGCGGTGGAAAATGAAAAAAAAAAGTGAACAAGAAAAAAACATAAAAAGCAACGTACACGAATTTAACAGTCAAATGCATAATATGCGTTAGTGCAAAACTGGCTTAATATATGAAGAACGCAGCACTTGCAAAAAACAACTGTAGAATGCATCACACATGATTTGTTTCACAAGTTCTCTCTGCTCTTTGATCTTTATTTTTTGCTTATTGCATTACAGTGATATCATTATGTTTCCTGTTTTGTTCCTGTCCATTTTGTATTCTTCCCCCGGAGAGTGTTTAAGCTTGACATTTGGATTGACAAACATTGGCAGGACACAAAAGATAGATTGTCAACAATGATAGTAGAACGTTACTTTTCTGCATTGGCCTGTGTTGTTATTTGAATTCAGGTTGCACAAAATACAAAAACTTATAGTAAAATGACGCATGTGTAAAAGTGGTGGGAAAGCGTATTTAGATAATAGCCAAAGTTGCATCTACGAGAGTTCTAAAAACATAAAAAAAAATTAACACACAAACATCAAACACACCATAGAACATTTTTAATCATAAAGTTAAAAACACACTAATAATGCTATTGATTGGTGATGGGACAAGAGAAGATAAGAAATGTATAAAATTCATGCATAACGAAAAAAGGAAGAGAAACAAATGCATTAGAAAACTTAACTGTACTAAAACTTACCATCCAATAGTTAATCCAAAACGGATCTCTCGGATCGGTAAAGAAAAGAGCAACCGACACGTAGAACATTAAAAGCTAAAACGTTATACAACAAAATATGTAGCAAAGCAGTAGGCAAAACGAGTCAAACTTCAAGTGAATCCAGTTTAAATTGATAGCAATGATGAAAGAAAATGTAGGAAATATGATCTAAAGAGGGATCATAAATACAGAAAAGCTGGGGACAAAATGAAAAAGAAATGAAAAACAAAAACAACCAAATCATCCAAAATCGGTATAAAGCAAATGAAAACCCGAACGCGATACATGGAAGCGCGACTCACAATGTTGACTGAATTATAATAACAAACAACATAAAAGCTTAGATACGAACGAATCGTAATATACGCAGAAAAGAAAACAACATTTTAGGATTTTTTTATTGTTTTTTTTTTTTGACTCAAACGCTGCGTAAAGTGTTTAATTTTATTTAGGCTGTGCGTTCGAACGAAGGAACTCTAAATTTCAGATCGTTTTAAAAGTGTATCACACCAATGCACACAGTTGGACGATCATTTGAAGGGCAAATGGGTTAACCTCCTTACTCTTTTCGTACGGTTTGTCGGTTTGTAATTTTGGTTTAT
>KB697111.1:0-10601 GCA_000349165.1 Anopheles christyi | reverse complement strand
TTTTATACCTGATTTTGTGTTGAAATCGTGTTACTTTCTTATCAGTGGTCTCATTCATTAGATTTGCTGAGTTCGTAATCGTTATCTCAAGTGATCGACGATTTCTTTGACCATTTTCACTATCAGTTATATTTTGAATATGCTTTTTGGTACGTCATTTGATCTGGTTAGTCACACGTGCACATTGCTGTTGCTCTTTTGAATAGCGGTGATCAACGCTTAACTTATTTTTAGAACAGACTTCTCGATATTCGGCGAAATCATCGCTAGAATGTAAACCTTGTAATAGGTTTTGAAAGTCATTGCCGTTTTTCAACACGTCTAGGAAATGCTATGCATGACCTATACGTTCCCAAAGTCTTTCCCTGCTTCTCCATTATAGTTCGATCCTTTTCCTACCAACATTTAATGTTCGTTGACTATCTCTCAATACAAGCAGACATTGGTTTCACCAACACCGCATAACGGGATCATTCGTTTGGTCTGCTTAAAATAGATTACATTCGCGTGGGTCTGGCATTTTCGAGAGATTTTTCTTTGAGCAAATTGCATGAAAATGAGTAAGTTTTGGCTGTGTTTCTCATTTTCATTGCATGCTCTCATGTTTTCCGACTGTGAATATTTAGTTCTCCGTTGTCCACATAGTATGTTGGGTCGGTTTTTGCGATTCGGTTCTGTGTTTTTTTAACGTAGTATTCCTTTACAAATTGTTTGTCATTAGTTTTAACACCCTGTAGTGCCAATTTACGTACAAAGTGATACAGTGCAGAGAAAAAAATCAGCTGATAAGTACACCGTCGCAACAGCTGTTGTGTGAGAAGCATTCGTGATAAGCATACATCTTTGGTCGATGGCCTAGCCGATTGCAACGATCGAGATTAACTATCGCTTATCATTAGTCGATCATTGGCCACCTTCAATACCAATGGCATCTGGTTCAGAAAATCAGCGCGTGCATTGGCTTAGTGAGGCGCCCCATTGCTTAATCTGTTTGAAACACGTTGACGATCCTCGGCTTTGTCCACAATGTTCGAAGCTGTTTTGTTACAGATGCATCCGACAATGGTTACAAAAAGCGGACGATGTAGGGGGTAATCCGGCATGTCCGAACTGCCGACATCCGTGTGGGATAGATAATTTTGTGAAGATTCTCGAAGGAAGTCCGTTATTTCCATCAAAACCTATCGAAGACAAGCGAAGCAATGATCAATTAGACGTATGCGCTATACTGCTTGATCCAGAAAAGGTGCAGCAACACTTAGAAAGGATACTACTCGAAACACAGGGAGTATTTAACGAAACAGATAGACGAGTTTCACAGGAATTGGACCAGCAGCGATCGCTGATGAAACAAACTAAAGATAATCTGATAAAAACAATAAATATGATGGTTCAGCAGGAACTCAAAGAGATACATCAACAGTTCCATGCCAAAACAGCCGAAATCAATGCGTGGGCCGACATATTGACAAACAAATTAGACAAACATCAATTTGCTCTCTTGTCCGCTAAAGCAACAGTCAATAAGAATTCGCCTGCAGAGCTCGTAACGAAACAGTCAGAAATCGAAAGATCCTGCACACAAGTTATCGATGGCTTGAATACAATTTCGCTGAACGTCAAGCCAAATGGCTTTAAGAGGTATACATTGATTATCAAAAATTAATGAAATACAATAACAGCCCTAATCGTGGTACGTAATTATATAAATGTACTGTTACTTTCATTTTCCGTTTGTTTGCATCGTAGTAATTTGATTCCCGAACCATCATCATGGAAATTCACTGTTAACAAGTACTCCTTAGTGAGGCGCACGAATGAAGTACAGTACTCGGAGCTAGTTAAGGATGACATTGGTTCCGTCTGGCGGTTGGAAGTACACCCGAGCGGTTTTGATGACGCCAAAAACACTTCGCTTAGCATTTTCCTGCAACTATACAATGGAATCGAAGGCCAATATCACTATTCGATCGAACTGCTCGGAAGCTCCAGAAATCATCACTACGAGGATGAGGCATATTTTGAGCTGCGCAAAGGCTGGGGTCAAAATCATTTCATCGATTTAAAGTCCTTGCAGGATTCGTTTCTTGAGAACGATGGACTCGAGTTACAATTTTCTGTACGTGCGCTTAACCTGATTGACAAGTATGAGAAAATGAAAAAGCGAGCAGATCATTTAACCGCTGAAGTCGAACAATTAATTAAGTAAGCCTCATTTTCACTGTACACGAAGAGTGTCCATAATAATGACGTATTTGACGCTTGCAGGACTGCCCATCCGGATTGCTTAACCGAGGTTATTACTATCCGCAACGTAGTTGATGCAATAAAATCGTCCGCTTGTTTGTATTCTGACATTCTGAATGATGATATTGGTGGTCGGTGGCGGCTACAAATCTATCCTGGTGGTAATGCCGAATGTAAAGGACAATTTATAAGCATTTTTATCGAGCTTTGCTCTGGCATTCCTAATAGGTAAGCATTAATAGGAAGCCGCTGATGAATGATCTCAATTAAAGGTATTTTTCTTTTTATCTGCAATAGGTACGATTTTACTGTCGCTATGATGCATCAAAATGATAAGAAAGTCGTTAAAAAATCGCAGGAATTTTGCATCCAACCATCACTACCATTCGGATGGAAAACGTTTTTGGGACGGGAAGACTTAATCAATAATGGTTACATCCAGAAGGATTCACTTTTAATTCGATTAACTATCAAGCCACCAGATGCGACCCAGAAGCTGTACTATTTTCGTCAATATCACGATCAAGCTTTTGGACAGATGTATCGACAGCGAAAGGAGTCTGTAATTTCCAACGATTCCAAAGCTACGACATCACAGGAACCGCTTGAATCACGACTGCGCAAAACTTCCATAAGCTTTGTCAAAAATCTCTTCACCAAGTCTTCCAGCACTGATCAACAATGAGTGTACTTTATTGAATGTAATCTTAGGTATTACAATAAATCTATTATTATGGCAAGTTGTTTTTTTTTTTGTTGGCTTTTTCGTGAGTGTTAATGTTTAAAGATTATTTTTGGTTTTCGCTTTGTGTAGTATTTTAATAAGTTTTTCTACACCCAATTTCCATAAAGCGAACCATTATGGGGAACAGCCAGCTGAACACGACTGTAAATCAAATAGCAAAACTAGAAGCTTTCAAAATTGTAGGTTAACCACGTCGGAATAATTAAATTTGTGTTACTACGACAACCATGCGATCAGACTCGATTTCATTGAACTTGATCTTCCCGATTAGCGGTAATGCGCAGGCGCTTACATTACGTTTGCGCATTAACTGGTCAAGGCGTTGCCTGCACGAGCCGTAAACGCTGAAACTCGTTGCGAGGTAAATGATTGGATCGGTCGATCTATAAGCAGAAAAGGAACGTAAAAATGACGCAAAAAGTCACGATTTTTTGGCATGCTATAACGGGTCAGACGTTAGACTGCTCTTAGTTTGTGGTGTAGTGTCTGTTATTATGTTGAAATCAACAGTGATTATGTGGCTTTATTTTTGGATACCATGGATGAGTGTTGTTAATATACTTCACTTGAATTTTGTGGGAATCGGAGAAAAGGCAAAATCCCACAGGAATCATACACATTATTTCTTAACTTAAGCTAACTTTTTTACTGGCTTCATTGTAATATTTATTTGAATGTATTCAAATATCCGCTTTATTTGTCGGAGCAAAGGTATATTTTAATTGGATTTAAAACGCATAAATATCAAGTATAGGATTTAAAATCTAAGTTTTTCTGCAATCTCCTCGTACAATTTTCGTAACATATGTTTTAAAAAAGTGCTTCCGTTCAAAAAGTGCCATCATTAACGACAGCTAGAATCACATTTATTGAGTGTGTAAAAAAAAATCTTATAATATTCAACTAAACTCTAACCGAAGATGTTTTCCATAGTGAATATTTGTTTTGTACACGGCTGACTGAAATTTACTTCATTTTCGATATGTTATGCTATTTATCTAAACATATTTATTTTCTTTATATTTGTTTCACGTTATCGTCGAGGTTGTTCAAGAAAGATATAAAGAATTATATTTGTGGCTGTTCTATGTCCAATGCATTCTTCATGCATTGACAGCTCACGGAAAGTGAAATCAACGACATCGATGGAGCACGACCGGTAGCGTCATCTGCTCATTGATGTGTATGCAAATCGAGTGTTTATTTATATTCCCCCCTCTGGCACGTGACCCGTTGTATTTAGCACCGAACCGGTCCGTTAATCCTGTATTCACAATCCAATCATATATCTATTGGCAAATGGATAGGCTCTCGCAGTTATGCACTATTTGTTTACAGATGCTCTTGGCTACACTAAAGAGTCACGAACTGCGGTTCACAAGTGACACATTTGCTTTCAGAATGTCTCTCCACTAAGGAGAACCACAAGCCTAACGCTCCGCTGGGCTAGAATTTTTTTTGTGTACAAGCATACTGGAAATCGCTAAACGCGATCATTTCCTGAAACTCCCAGACTAATTCAGTAGTAAACCACCGTGTTGCGTGATTAAGTGTGACCGACTTTTCCGGGTGTAGTGTAGATCACGCCAAGCCATCGTTTGGTGGCAGGCAATCAGTGGTCTGTCGACGAGAACGCCACCTACTGACCTCGAAAATTTGACGCCACAATCACGTTTGTCATTTCCTTGAACGATCCACGGGTAGGCAAACCATCGTAGCTCTAGAGATGTCTTATGGTGTCCTGGTTCCAGCAAGCTGTAGCCTAGAGGCAACCAATCTTATAGATGGATCGTAATCCAACCAGGAGTAAATGGCAATGGTTTCCTGAATAATTGCATCCGTTTATCGTGCGGGTCTCTGGTGGCACACTCTGGTCCGACTTACAGTCGGAGATGATTGAAACAGTACCTCAACACCTGAGGTGGTGCAAATTGCCACAAACAAAGCGCCTCAATCATTTTGCCACGTACACTCATCAACACCCCGATCTGCACAGGACAGTATTATCATTATTTTCGGCAGTGCCAAACATGCTTCATTAGCAATGTCTGACATTCGTAAAATGTTGTGTTTTTTTTTTACTAACACCATATTTCCCCCTCGCTGCGTGATAGAATACATCAAAGCTTTTCGTAGGGGTATGTTTTATCTGCGAGCATACGACGTTGGCCAGTTATCGGCAATTCAGAGCCACATGCTTGACCTGTGTTCGAGCGTGCAGTAATTGATACTTCGGCTGTGTGCTCTTTTGTCCAGCTGGCTGATCTTTGATCACTGATCTTCTGAAGGTTCCACTTTGGTAGCTTCTACTTGGAGATGAGAGCACACCAGTATGAGTAGCTTTATCAGATTGAAATATTTAACTGCCAAAGAAAACCTCGTGAGCTACAAGAGAAACGCCACCTAACCGATAATCGGAATCAATTAGTCTCAATGATGAGGGTAAAGTGGACCTCATTTGGCAGAATTCCTGCATCTTGTTATCTGATCTGAGCAAATTGGATTATTTGGGAAAACATTATCATAATTGGAGGTTAAGTGTTTGTTTTCGAGATTGCTTATAATAAGCATTACTTGGTTCAGTTCATTTTGAGAATATTAAACACACACACTGAACTAGTAAGAAAGAAAAGTATTTTTTTCATATAATCAAGGATTGCTTCAATAACACGAATTCCGAGGTGAGTAAAACGATTACAAACTTTAATTGTCGTATCCTCTCTAAAATAAATGGACAAAATGATTACCGATTGTGGGTCGCAAAAGAAAATGTGTCAACTCCCGTTCATAAAGTCGGCTATGAAAAGCAGGAAACGAATGACTGTCGATCATTTTCATTTATTTACTGTAATAAACTCCAGCCATCAATGTCAAACAAAATCAATCCCAGAAGACACCGGTATTAAAAAAAGAAGATTTAGGTTATTTTGGCATCATGATGACGGCTCCCGGTTAACGACAGCCGTCGGCCTTGAACTCTTACTTCCGTGATGCTGTGAACTATTCACGAAGAGAAATGCAGTAATAAAACAAAACGTCCGTTATCCTCGTTCATTTAGCTCTTTTGCGTACACAACTTGCTGCCTCTAGAACCCCGATAAAAAAAGGAAGAGAAAGAAGAATTCTTCCACAAACCATTTCGGGATCCACCAGCGGCAAGTGTAACCATTGATTGCGTACGAAAATGGTTAAAGGGTGAACAGCTGCACATTGCCTATCTCGCTAAATCAATAATGGTATTAATAAAAGAACAGCGGGAAAGAACACTTCGATGAAAACAAGAGACATTTAAATTGTCAAGAATCTATAGTGGCGCCATTCGCGGACAGATCAGCATGGGGGATGGAAAGTTGTTAAAGGGTAAGCAAAACCAAACGGGGAAATGGGATCTGTACACACTTGAGTTTGAAAATGGCATTCTGTTTCATGCTTTGCGGCGCAGCGGCTAAATCCTCTTGAGTTCTTGATCAGGGAAATGTACACAATACGCGTTCAACCACGAAGAGATGCATTTTGCATGTAGCTGCATCGTACTCGGTTTGCATGCAAACAACGGTGACACTATCAAGAGATCTGTACACAAGCGATGGGGAACAACTTAAACAAAACCGAGATCGCGAAGAACTTTACAAGAAAACCTCGGCTGCCAAAGTTGAAAAAGGTTCAAAGAGTAACGAAGCTGTATCTTCTACCGCAGGACGGAAGTGAAAACAAATCAGTATCAATTAAATACGGCCGCAGGCCGTCAAGCCATTAGCACAATTAACATAAACAATATTGATTTTCAATTATTCAACGTACGACCGTTCTCTCCGTATTTAGACTCTACTAAAGAAATAAGAAAAAAAAAAAAGATAACTTGCCATTAAATCAGGCCTTCGGGTCACTATGCCATCTCTCTTTGGAATGCGTCTTATTGTTGTCATATTGAACGGGTTAAAGTTCCATGTTCTTTTCTCAAACTTAGTGGTTTTAGTAGCTTTTTATTATTGATTGATACATTAAAATATTTTATCGGTATAAAAATATGTGTTTATGTAATGGTGCATATAAAGACTATCTTGCAATTACAGCACGAATCTTCTCACGTTGCTTGGGGTTAACTATTTTCCACGCTTTGCATTACTATTCAACGCCTTGTCAGTTCGTTTTATTGGAGCCCATTAAACCCCTAACGGAATAAATTGAGTGCCTAGTGTTTTATGAATCCGTCGCGCGTGGCCTTCTACCAAACAGGCTTAGCCGTGGTGAGATTTATTTTCTAGTTTAAAATATGAGGATCATAATAATACTGCCAGTTATCGATAAGTTCGTAATTAATCTTACACTTTACTTTGCCGTGACTTTGACCCTTGGTTAGGATTTAGCACCCCTGTTCCATACTGTTGCTATGCCAGTTTTAGTTTTTTGTTGGCGTCCCACGTACGGCGTAAGAGAAGACCGCGATCATGCATTCTTGCTGCACGTAGCTGACCTATCCGCCTAGTCACGACCACCAACCGACGCATAGAGCGCAGTAACCGTGATAAATTGAAAATATTAAACGCAGCTCTGCTTAGCGTGTAAAATTCCCCGACCGGGGAAATAAATGATTTCTTCTATTTTTATACACACACACATATACTGGAGCATAGGGAGGGCGACAGGAAATTAAATCCTCAAAGGATTCTAGTTTTTCCATGTACTTCATACTTGCAAGCCAATCTTGAAGCATTGATTGTATCTAGCAAAAGAGGTAGAAAAACACGAACGTTTGTGCACTGTTTCGGAAGATTACAAAATCCCATTAGTGAATTGTTGACTTCTCCGTCAGTAGGACGCGTGTTGGAGATTGTTGTGAAACCGGACACGTTTTACTTAGCCCAACGACGCTTGATGCACGCATAATATCGATGTGCTTGGGTAGCAGGAAATGGCAAAGCTCTCCCCGCAAAGCAATTTGGTTTCAACATGAGCTCAAACGGAAAATCTAACCCGCGGAAAAATTCATTCTTTCGATTGTGCATGTGCTGGATGGTCAGCGTATTGTTTACGGTGCGTTTTAAATGTTGTTATGGTAATAACTTAAACTGCATGTTGCTGCATATCCTCCGCGTTCTATTTCCTCCTACTAAGGCGCAACAGGCCAACGGTTTCAGTTGCACACGCTTGTTTCATAAAAACCGTGTCCGTGTTTAGTGCGCACAAACACGTCTCGCACGATCGTTCCTAACGTTTAAACAGAATTATTTAGTTCAGTTTTATTCATTGTATCGACAGAATGTATTTTCTAGAAGCTCTAGCAGGTAGTGCAATGGAAATGATCTCATCATAATAACGTCAGTATGCTAATCGATGTCGATGCTACGAACATTGTACCATTTAAATTTAAATTTAAATGTAATTTCAATTGATATTTTAAATTATTATTTTTTACTAATTTTAGTTAATTTTTTAATCAGTTAATCTAAATTGAAGTAAATCAAATTAAGAAAAAATGTTTAAACACATAAAAACTAATAATTAAAAGCGGTTTAACTTTAATTATCAAAACAATCAAAATAGATAAATAACATGCATCCTAGTAACACTGCAAAGAATAAGTAAAAATAAATCATGTAAATGAACCTCCTTTCTCCTTCCTGATTCATTTACTTTCATTGGCTACAATTTCGTAAAAACTGTGAAATAATTTCACTAGAACATTAACTTCATCGCCATGCAAATAAAAAAAAGCATAAAATGTCACTATGCACGACAGTCATTTAGTTTATCTTTCAGCGCAATAAAGTACCATCAATAATATCAGATGACCACCCGTGGCGTTTGATTGCAACGTGAGTGAATGTTTGTCCTCGGTGAGAAATTTAAATTGTCCTCAATAAGATGATACTTTGAAAAACGACAAAGCGTGAGAATGCCTTTGATTTGAATTTATGTGTTTCTTTATACTTATGTGTAACTTTTTATTTATACACAATATTGTTTGGATTACACCAGTTTATGTAAAAAAATCAAATTTCAGTTTAATTATTGTTGAGGTACTTCAAGTTGTTGTAATGGGACCACCCATAGGTGACATTTGAGACATCGAATTGTCGTCGTCCATTGCGTATCATAATAGCATTCTATTCGAACAATTCAATTTGAATGCATCATTAAGCACATTTTCTTTCCTTCGATTGTTATGCCAGCCATGGAATAAAACCCGACAATGTTGTCTTGCTATTTTAATGTTTACTTTTTCTCAAACCTCATGTTCTCAGCCTCAAGACTGTTGATGGGGACTGAACATCATACATTAAGCAAGTCCAAGGTACGGTGCTATGGTTTACTCTTTCTGTCTCTTTCGCTTGACATAACCGGTCGATCGATCGAACTGATGTTCGGTAACGGGATACGCGTACGACGACATGACAATAATGTTCAAATTATGCTAATGATCATGTTTTGCCGATTGTGTATTGTTTACTTCATATTCTAAAAAAATGAGTTTCTTCATATGATTTGAGTTTCTTATTGAGGTTCAATTCGAAAATGGAAAAATCACCACTCATTCAAATGTGCTGGTATAGTATGAGATGTGGTGTATGTAAACATAATTGTATGTTGTCTTAGTAATTGAATCGTGATATTTTTAATTCTGCGTATCAGTGCCACTATTAAAAAACATCATCTCACTCTGAAGAAGACGAACATAAAAAACAAAGATACCGTCCTAATTTAGAACGACTGCTCTTTTGCATCTTTTAGGAATTTTTTTTAAATCCATTATGGGGTTCATGTAGATAAAAAACAACCATTAACAGACTGGCTGACGGACGGAAAAAATATTTGTCTACATATATATATATATATATGTACAGCAAAGTACGGTCGTAGTAAGTGGCAAACGAATCCCTTTCAGGAATACACTTTTTATCTTCCTAACAGTCTGCCCGAATGCATCATCGTCGCAAAAAGATGAAAGAAACGATTAATTAAACGTGGCCTGCAGAGCTCTCAGATTAAATTGATCGTTCTGTATGCACTTTGGTCGCAAGGACGATTTTTCATCCCTACACATTTATAGGCCTGGGTGTCGGTTTTATATGAATTTGTATGTGTATGTGTATATATGTGTGTGTAGATCGTGTTTGATTTGCAATGGGCGGACTCGCCGTTGGAAAGACTCATCAGGATGAAGGGTTAGTTTGGCATATGTTTGGCTTTATTTCAAACTTCACTCTCGGTGACTGATAGACCGTGATGGTGTTTTAATTGGGTAATGTTAATACGGTTGCTTCTTCTTGGAAATTTCTTACTGGTGTTCAACCTTCCAAATTCTATTAAGAAATCTTGACCACAATAACCAGGAATCAAAACGAGTTTGCCTTTATCTTCGCAGTATTAAATTTAAGAGAAAACGTGATGATGCTGACCTCTGGCTATTTCAGTGTTTAGATTTAAAGGATCGAACCGGACGACGCTTTTGCTCTGATTCCTGGAAGATTAGAATACCTAATCTCACCTTTTTTAATATGATGGGAAAGAGATTTTGAGCGTTTTAACATACGTCATTCGCTTGCAAACAATGAACAGAGCTAAGACTTGTTAGGAATGCAAAGAGGCCAACTAATCGACCAGACCA
>KB697110.1:0-10662 GCA_000349165.1 Anopheles christyi | reverse complement strand
ACACACACACACACAAAATACCTACACATTATCGTGTAGCATATCTGCCCAACCCCTAGCTCCTCAGTAGAATGTAGCGTTGTTTTTTTACGGCGATGTAAAAGATATAATCTTGAAAATTTCTACACACGAAAAACAAAGGGATAGCATTGAGGAGACAACATAAAATAAACAAACACAAACCCACACGCTTTGGGCCATACAGAGAAAACAGGTAATGTGTGTTTCTCCGGGTTTATTGATAATGGCACGTGTGCACTGTTGCACATATGTTTCTTTTTAATTAGTAACATAAGGCCGGTAGCAGAGAAATTGAAATGATAAACAAGCGACCGATAGACAAAAAGAAACGGATATGAGATGAGAAGTCGCCGGTAGGCCGCTGTTCGTACGTTTATTTTATCTATTTTTTGTATTGAGATAAAGTAAAGCCAAGAGCAAAGGAAAATCCGTAACAAATGTATTTCCGGGCGGGGGAGGAGGAAGGACAAATGTGTGAAGTAACAAAGAAAAAAAAACACAAATTGCGCGAATGTGTGTGCGCCGTGTATGCATTATTGACACATCAAGAAATACAGGATAATGATATGTGTAGTGTGTAGTGAACGACGTGGTTCTTAGTGGACGACGATAAAGCAAAAACAGAATATAAATTCTAGTTAAAGAGTGAGCTATATAACCCTTCAGTAGTTGTGCATTAGGGTTAAGACACACCACAAAATGAAGCTGCATTGTGAAATGAATTATCATATTGTATATGATTGATTATAGTAGAGCGCATATTAGTATCTAGAGATTTGAGAAGCGGGGTGAAAAATGGATTATACGATGATATATGGTGTGGTACTCGACAAAGCCATTTACCTCCTTCACGTTGTTCTAAGAAGGAGCTAATAAATGCATCGCATATTAGCCAAACAACAGAACACAAAACCCTCCCCCCCCCCCCCTCAACATTATCAGTCGGCCATATCTACCGTCCAGGTTTTCATCCTTCTCAGCATCCACGCACCCCCGTATATTAAGCACGCTAGGAAACTAGGAAAATCACATAACAATTATACTCTTCTTCTCCTTCTGCGTAATGTGTGGGTTAATGGGTGGGTGAGAATGTGGATGGATCGTTAATGGGTTGGTAATGTTGATAGTAGGGAAGGTAGGCCGGAGGCCACTGTGGCCACACTCGCACACACATAAACTCAGTAAAAGGCGACGATGTGCTAATAAAAAAAACGAACGAATTTCTAAAGTTTTCCTCTTCTAACTCACGAAACAACAGACAAACAGAAAGGCAGTATACACAGACACACACACAAACACGAACGAGCAGTGAGATACATTATATATAATTAAAGTGGACATGAAATGACAAAATGATCACACAAATTTAAATGCTAAAATAGAGAAAAGAGATGCAAAAAACATAAAAAAAAAAACAATGTTAAAATGCCTGTAGGGCGATCTGAGAAATGTAAACATTTGATATACAAAAAAATGTGCACGACAAACCGACAAAAAAAATTAAAGGGTCGAAACAAATGGTAACAAGAAGCATAGAATTCCAGCACATAAGCGCACGCACTTCTCTATGTTACGGAGTGTGGATGGATAGTAGTGACAATTTGAGAAAGCCCTTAAAAAAGTAACATATTTTTACCCCAAGAAAAATGATACAAAAATGGTTTGTGTTAGTTAAAGTGAAAGGCCAGGTGCAAGTGAAACAAACAAACAAACAAAAAAAAAACTCCCAAATACACAAATGTTGAAAAAAATACACATTGTTTTTTCTTTATTTAGGAATCCGAAACGGAAATAACGGTGAATTCATAAACCAGTATTGGCTGCAACCTTTCAACAAGATCAGAGACCTCATGAAATATTTCATCCATTATCAAGTTGGAATATTTCAAGCCATCGATTGTCCATTTTCATTTTGTACACAATAAACGTGTGATGCTGTTTAAGTTTACGTATATATATATTAACTGTATCTACCTAATGGAATTTTGGTTTACTTTTTTGTAAACGATTTATGAGGCATTGTAATTCACAGAAATGTTTTCCCCAATATTCTGCAGTGTCGATTTTCATGCAATGTCGACTTTCCATCCACTGAACTGAAATTTTGGCGTCCTGTCACATTTCATCTCACGAACACTAACGAATGGGCAAAAAAGCCCTCGAAGAAAAACGCCTCTGTCCGGGGGAAAAGTGAGCTAATACTAACTCAATCGTGTTTTTGTGGTGCAAATTCATGATTTCTATCACTTGTGTGACTTGAATTCAATCCTTAGTTATTGTTTTCATCAAAGGGAGGTGCTTACCACTCGCAAACATTCGTCGCGCAGTGTTGTGTAGTAGTGTCGTCGTTTGTCAGCTCCATCTCACCAAGCGTCATCGCGGGCAGATTGCAAAGAAGCGGTCCATCATCATCATAAACAGCGTACTGAACCAGTCGCTGGAAAACCCATGGAAATGGTGTCTTTGGGGCCGAAAAAGGATGGAAATCCTAATGCCGAGTTCTTTACCGCGCCGGAAACGCTGCAGAACTTCGAAACGGTGCGGCTGTGGTTGCAGAAACACTTCAAGAAGGTAAGGACTTTTTTTTGTTGGTCTAGTGAGGTGAGCCATTTTGTGTGTTGGTGGTACGGCGCGCGAGTGCTGCAGTGGTGGCAAGTATTTTGTGAATTTGCGCTTTTGTTTGCTGCTTGTTGTGTTTGATGAATGAAGTGAGATAAATGGTGTTTAAATCAAATCGGCACAAAAATGAACAATAGAGGTGAAATACGGACCATAATCCGATGCAGAATGGATGATAATTTTGTGCAGTGCGGGTGCAAAAGGCAGGAGGAGAGAGGGACAAGAATACCGGGCTTGGGTAACACAAGCTGTCAAGGGGCAGTTAACCCTTAACAGCACAAACACGCAAACCCTTAATCTAATGTGTTTAATAATATCATTGTAAATAATTGCTTTACTTTTTATTGACATAGTTTCTTGCACCAGATCCCCCGACAAAAGAATCTTTGGCCCATTTGATCATACAATTTATTCAGTATCAGGAAGCTAAGCTTGGTAAAAACTCTCAAGATCCACCAACAACGCGTTTACCGGTAAGCAGTTCATTATTTTAACTTTTTTTTTTTATTTTAACATTACAACACGTAACATTATATTAACCATTACTTTTCGTTTCGTAGATACGATGCTTCATGGATTTCAAACCGGGCGGAGCCCTATGCCACATACTTTCCACGATGTACCGCTACAAGGCGGAACAGCGTTGGCGCAAGTTCGATTTCACCGTCAACAAAAACCCGATGCGCAAGGACCCGATCGGACAGATGGTGCTAGACATCGAGACGGCATTGATCGAGGCGGAATGTATGCGTCTGCCGATTGTGTATATCCGTCCGGAGGTGGACCGCGCGACGGCGAACAAAATTACCGACATCGTGACGAACCATCAGGGCGAAATAACGGCCGACGAGGAGGAAGCCACTCACATCATCTATCCGGTGATCGATCCCTTGCCGGAGGATTACGCACGACCAACGTTCCGGCGCGATAAGCACGTAATGATCCACTGGTATTACTTCCCGGAGTCGTACGATACCTGGGTGCCGAATTCGTTCGATCTGCCCGACAACATCCCGGAGAGTCCGCCGTCCCCGGCCGAGCGCTGGCGTGTGTCTGCCTCGTGGGTGATTGATCTGGACGAGTACAACGAGTGGATGTCGGAGGAGGACTACGAGGTGGACGAGGCGGGTCGCAAGAAGGTGCACCCGCATCGGCTCGGTGTCGAGGATCTGATGTCGAGTGTAACCAGTGGCGGTGCCGGGTCGGAGGATAAGGTGAAGAAAACGCCCAAGGTGGTCAACTCGAAACGCAAACGATCGCCTTCACCGGCAGCGGGCAAGGGTGGCAAGCGGAAGAGCTACCGTTCACCGGCCGCTTCGGCTTCCGCCTCGTCCTTTCAGAAGAAACCACGCGCGGATGACGAAGAGTCGGAAGATCTGACCAAGGACATGGATGATCCGACACCGGAAACGAATATTACCGAGGTGAAGCCGAACATGGGCAGCTCCGCATCGGGACCGGCAACGCCGCAACCCAAGCGCGACCCGGACATGATGCCGATGAAGTATGCCACCGTCACGGATCTGGATGATGAAATTGGTATGAATGCTAGCGGTGCAGGTGGAAGTGGTACGGGAGGTGGTGGCAGTGGTGGATCCGGTACCGGTGTTGGCGGAGGCGATGACAGCCAGGCAGGAAAAACGAGTGACAGCAGCAACACGCAAGACTTCCCGACCGGCAGCAAAGACGATCTGGAGGACAACGTGACGGAACAAACGCACCACATCATTGTGCCCTCGTACTCGGCTTGGTTTGATTACAACTCGATCCACGTGGTGGAAAAGCGCGCACTGCCCGAGTTCTTCAACGGGAAGAACAAATCGAAAACGCCGGAAATTTACATGGCCTACCGGAACTTTATGATCGACACGTACCGGCTCAATCCGACCGAGTATCTGACCAGCACGGCCTGCCGTCGCAATCTAGCAGGCGATGTGTGTGCGATCATGCGCGTTCACGCATTTCTCGAGCAGTGGGGCCTGATCAACTATCAGATCGATGCAGATTCCCGGCCCACACCGATGGGGCCACCGCCGACCTCACACTTCCACGTTCTAAGCGACACACCCTCCGGGTTGCAACCGATCAATCCACCCAAGACGGCTCAACCGTCCGCGGCGAAAAATTTGCTCGATCTGGACAAAAAGGGTGCAATGTTAGGCGAGAAAAAGGATGAGCTGGTACCGGGTGCAACGGCAGCGGCGGGCACTAACGGTGCCGCTGCACCGCTGATCGGTCCGGACGGCATCAAGGTGGAGCAGGGCCTCGTCCCAACAGCCGACCCGAACGGTCAGTTCGGTTTACGGTTGGATCAGTACGCAAAGAAACCGGCAGCGATGCGCAACAAGACGGCGGCCAGCATGACGCGCGAATGGACGGAACAGGAGACTCTACTGCTTCTCGAGGGACTGGAAATGTACAAGGATGATTGGAACAAGGTGTGCGAGCATGTGGGTTCGCGCACGCAGGACGAATGCATCCTACACTTTCTGCGACTACCGATTGAGGATCCGTACCTGGAAGATGACAACACGTTCCTTGGCCCGCTGTCCTACCAACCGATTCCGTTCAGCAAGGCGGGCAATCCGATCATGTCGACCGTCGCCTTTTTAGCTTCGGTGGTCGATCCGCGCATCGCGGCCAGCGCTGCCAAGGCGGCAATGGAGGAATTTGCAGCCATTAAGGTAAATCAAGGGAACACCACAAAAGCATTGGCAAAAAAAAAACATTTGATCTTTTTTATGTTTTAGGATGAAGTTCCCGCTTCTATGATGGACGCACATCTGAAGAACGTGGAAAAATCGAGCTTCGGTGGAAAGTTTGATCCGAATGCCGGTCTGGCAAACAGCGGCATTGCAGGAACGGGTGCAGAAAAGGACAAGGAGGAAGAGTCGGAAAACAAAACACCGGCAGGTGGTGCGTCGTCAACACCGGCCGCCGGAAGTGGTGCTGGAGTTGCGACGTCTGCCGTCACTACCCCTGCCACCGCTACCCTGCCAAGTAGTGACGTGGAGATGAAGGATGTTTCGAAGAAGGATGATGCTGCCGGTAAGTTTTCATCAGTTCAAACAATGCCCGGAACTCAAACTCTTCTCGATCGTTCTTGGCAATTTGTCTTTATTTGTTTGTTTTCTAATACTTACCTCTCTTCTACCGTTGCTCTGGCATATGCATGCTTTCCACCATCCTCCATCCTTCCTTTACTCTTTCTCTCCTCTCTATATCTCCTTCTATATATCTATCTCTCTCTCGATTCCGGTTTGGTTCTCATTGCTGTTTGCAACAATATGCCGTAACGGAACGTACTGCTTTAGATAAAGAAAAATTATCCGAAGAGACAACCACCACCACTACTAAATCGCCCGATTCTGATGCTACAGCGGCAACAACGGGTGATGCAAACAGCAGCAAACAACCGGGAACAGCAACCGATGGCACACCGGCAACCGCTTCACCGGACGCGAAAGAAAAGGAGGGTAAAGAGGGTGGCACTGCTGCTGGAACAGCGTCGTCAACAGCACCGGCAGGCAGCACCTCGGATAGTAGTGGCACAACTAAGGAGAATGGCGGTTCCACCGATCCGAAGCTGTTCAACGAGGGTAATCTGCAGGCCGCGGCAGCTGCGGCCCTTGCTGCTGCAGCGGTTAAGGCGAAACATCTGGCCGCGGTCGAGGAGCGCAAGATCAAGAGCTTAGTTGCGCTGCTCGTGGAGACGCAGATGAAAAAGCTCGAGATTAAGTTGCGCCACTTCGAGGAGCTAGAAACGACGATGGAGCGCGAACGGGAGGGTCTTGAGTATCAGAGGCAGCAGCTGATACAGGAGCGACAGCAGTTCCACCTGGAGCAGCTCAAGGCAGCCGAATTCCGGGCGCGCCAGCAAGCCCACCAGCGCTTCCAGATGGAACAGGGCCAATGGCAACAGCAGCAGGCCCAAGCGCAGGCACAGGCTCAGGCACAAGCTCAGGCACAAGCTCAGCAGCAGCAGCAGCAACAACAGAGCGGACCAGCCGGACCAGCATCCTCCTCTGCATCAGCGACTCAATCGAATGTTCATCCGTCGCAGCAGCCGGCACCGGGCCAACATCATCCAACCGGCGCAATCAATCCGGGAGCTAGTGAGTCCGATATTCAGACCCATGCGCAATGTACCACCAGCACGGTAGCATCACCTCACTAATATGTGTCAATTTTTCTTTTCTCTTCCGTTTCCCCCCGCTTTTTCCAGATCCGCCAAAGCCGCCATCTATCGCTGGTGGCCCGGTGATGGTCCCCGGAGCACCTGGAGCAGTTCACTCCTCCAACAACCCCTCGGGCCAATTGCCGACAGTGGCAGCAGCAGCGGCGCCAGCAGCATCATCAGCTCTACCAGCGACAGCATCCTTACCATCGGTCAACCAAGCACCTCCGGTTCACGGACCACCAGCCGGAATGCCAGCGTCCAACGGTATCCCTCCTACTTCCTCCACCCCCAGCTCTACCCAGCCGCCCTCTACGAATCCTACCGACGGCATTACGCCAAATAGTATAATGCCGACGGGTCCGGGTGCACCAGCCGGAGCGACTATTCCGCCTCCCTCGCCGCACAGCGACCCAGCAACTACACCGGGCTCTTCTTCGACCGCGACAGCAGCGCCCGGAACCGTCGGAATGCCGCTGGTACCGCCCCCCTCTGGCCCTGGACCGCATCAAGCATCATCAGACCAGCAGCAGCAACAGCAACCACCGGCAGTACCGGTGACGGTGGCAACTTCCGTTCCATCCGAATCCCTCTCACCAGTAGCTCAAACGACGGGAGAAGGAGTTATGCAACCGGTGGTGCCGATGACGACGGGCAGCGCATCCACCAATCCGTCTCCATCATCCGACGGTCCGGGAGAGCATCCGGTAGCAGCATCGGACACGCCACCGGTGGCAACTGGAGCAAGTGAACTGCAGGACACGGTAGCTGCTAGTGAAGGGCCAGTCGGTGGTCCACCGGCGCCTCCACCATCATAACTCTGTAGGAACAACCTCCACAGGAAGCGGCAGCAACAACAGGAGGGAAACAGCCAACCCGCGATTGTAAGTCGTGGCGTCATCGTACGAGGTCGAGCGCCGCGTAGTGGTGGTGGCGGGCATGCGATGAATGATGGAGGGGCAGCAGGCCTAGCACGGTCTGCCCGTCGGCGTGGCAGCTGAAGGGAACGTGAGAGAGAAAGAGAGAGAGAGCGAGTGTGCGCCTGACAGAATGATTAGAACAACAACAACAACACACACACACACATACACACACGGATTGTGTACAGAAAATGTTGCTAAAAGTATTTAGTCAGATGAAAAAGTATGAATCTTGTTTAGCGTTAGTTGGGACAGAAGGGGAAGTATATTGCTTAATAAGTGTATGTAGAAAGCATTAACAGTGACTCTTTTGGACCTTACCCCAACTCGCGCACACATTCTCTTCGCGTACACCTATTGGCCCGCCCCTCTGCTGTAGCATCTTAGTAGTCACCGTATTTCCTGTGAATATGCCTCTTCAGTGTGTGTATGTGTGTGTTTCTATTTCGTATTTACTACGTGGTGTATGTGCCCATGTTTCCCATGTATGTAAGTGTGTGTGTCTTTTTGCTGGAGAGTTGTAATTAACATAATCCTTGTAAGGGAGTAGTATATCTCTCGTGCCTCACACACACGCACATCCATAGAACCGGTTAAGAGATCACGATTTTTGTTAGTGGTTAGTTTTATTTAATTGAATGTCCCGTCATCATTTTCTTGAAAATCCGTTGGAAGCAATAATGCAAAGCAACCTTTGTTTTTGTGTGATTTGCAGCAACAATATCCCCTCCCCTTCCCCAATCACACCGGCTCTCCCCAAGCACGCAATGCATTCATTGTCTGTGTTTGTCGTGTTGCGTATGTATCGCGTTATTGGCTGTACGTTTTACAACGCATATGTCCCGAGCGATAAAAGCATAACACAAACATAAAATAAATTGTGACGATTACTATATTATAGATTTTAAATGTATGACGAATAGGAAGGGAAAATCATGATGAATAACAACAGCAAACTAAACTTGGGTGGTACCACACATGTTTTGGGAATGTGCTTAAAACAGTCTTAGAAACAAACAGACACAATCTACTAATAATACAGCTAACTTCGCTACAACCACAACAATTCAGTTTTAGGTACATTAAGCGAATTATAAATAAGTGAATAATAAATTTAAATTCTCTCTCGGTAAAAATACCGGTGTGTTTTTCTTTCACGTTTGTATTCCATGTATTCGTAACAGAGTGATTAAGATGTTAGATTTTAGTGAAACTCAGTAGGTTGCTTGTGACCAAACACGTATTATTACTACTTGTTTATTGTATCATATTGTTGTTTCACAGTCCAAGGAAGGTTGCTGCTGTTGGCTTAGTGTATTAGTTTCACTCCCCCACTCTCCCCGTTCTTGTTTCCCTTTTGCTTTAGAAACAATTTTTAGAAAATGTAAGTGTAACGCGCTAATCGATACCATCATACGGATCAAACAGAATGATACCTTTTATAAAGAACAAAATCCTCCTCCAGAGCAGAACGTTCCTCTGCTCCTTACTTGATCTCTTGCTTATCATTTCCCCTTTACATACACTTACGAAAGAAAAACGCAAAACCCTAATCGAATATGCGAGATCGATTTCGAGAGCGTACATTAACCAACCGCGCGCATTGCTATTTCTGTAGGTTTGAAAACGTTATTCTTCCCCCCCCCCCCTTCCCTACCCCTTATAAGTAAGGCCTTATCACACTAAAGTGGTAATATTTACTCTGGCTTAACTAGAAATAATCAAAACGATACTACAGTTGCTGCTGCTTATTCTACTAGTTATAGTACGCACCTGTCCTGTGTGATGTGGGCTAAAAAAGTGTATCATCAAGAAAGCTTCACTAGTGCAGAAAGCATTCGGTATTTATCGGTATTGCTAACGATTCTTCCTCTTCCTCTTCGACCTCCTCGTCTTCGGCAACAGCCGTGGTCGCATCTTCCGTAGTACCACCGCCACCATCGTCGATCGTTGTCTCGTCCAGATGGGCCACCACTAGGGGCAGTGCGGCGGTGTAATGGTACTGCCGCGGTGAATCAACCATAGTGCGCGGTTGTCAAATGCTGTAGTCCTTGTTGAAGTTTACCTCGATATCGACACGGCAGATAGGACAGTGTTTGTTCGTTACCAGCCACTGGTCGACACAGTCCTTGTGGAAAAGGTGCATGCAAGGAAGCCGCCTAAAGGTGGTATTACAGGAGAGGTTACGTTGTTAGTATAATCTAAATTGTTCAAAGGAGCCGAACCCATGCCCCAACTCACCTTACGTCATTATCGATTTCGAACTGTGACAAACAGATCGTACATTTTTCGCTATCCTCGTCCGTCTCGCTAGCACGCCTCAACCGTTTGTACTTGTGCGGGAACGTGTGCGTTTCAATCATTTCCTGCGCAAGCAAACAAAAAAGAAAATAATGACAATTGTTGTTGTTCAGTTGTAAAATTTTGATTAGCTTGAATATTAAATCTATTGGCCATTGAGCAACGTACCTGCGTTGCACCCCGACTAGTGCAGGAGTCTTCCATAACGCGCACAAAGCGGTTCAAGCTGGACAGCAAGCTGGGCCGCAACTGTGTAGAAGTAGATGGGATAGAGCAACCCTTGGTTAGTGTTGTATTTCGTGTTTCTTTTGCTTTTTTGGTATTTTATTACACATGTAAAACAATATATATATATATATATAATAATAAATAAGAACACACACTATACATTTAACACTCTAGAACTTTAGCCAGCGCACCAGCCGTACCGTGCCTCTGCCTTAGCCCGGCTGACACACACTTAGCGCCCATTGTTTAGTGTGCGCGTGGTAGTGTGCGTGAGTCCAGGGTGCCCAACTGCTACGGTGAGTCCAGGGGTCGGCACGGCCTGTCGACAACAGTTAGCAACCACACTCGGGCAACACATGGCTTTATTGCATCTGCACTTACCCCAATACTGAATTG
>KB697109.1:0-10629 GCA_000349165.1 Anopheles christyi | reverse complement strand
ATCGCCACCATATCGTTATCCCGTTTGACTGTTAAGTACATCGTACAGAAGCACAAACACACACACACACACACACACATGTACTCAAGCTGGTGGCATGCAAATATCTGACAAGCTTACCTCGTCAGCCCAGCTGACGGCGAGGTAGTTGCGATCGCGATGCAATTACTGCGCAATTTGTACACGAACCACCCCGTTCTACTCCGATCGGTTGCGACCGTTTGCTGATCAAGTTCTTAGCACTGGGACAGAGTCTAGTGTCCCTACCCAAAGGGCTAACGATGTGGAATTTCCCACCGTTTGAAAAAAAAAAAGTACGGAGAATTTTAACACCAAACTTGAATCTACGCTAGAACACTTTTGGTTGGGTTGGGTGATCGATAGAATTGTTTTGTCTGGTCATTTGTCTACGACGACGTACACGTAGATTTAGGTCCTGTGTGTGCGTGTGTTTAATTACAGGTCGATTAGGTGTGCAAAAGGGACTTTCCATCGGAATGGTGTGAAGGACGCTGCAATGAGAGCTAGATTTGCCTCCGAGCAAAGGAATTTTCCAACGTGTAGATACAACTTCGATAAGAACGATCACAGCGAACGAACCAACTGCATTATGTACTTCACTATCAATCAAAGTGATATTAGCAACAACTAATGTCAACCAGATTGTTTTTGGCCAGACTTAAAATGTTTTAAGTGTACCTGATGCCTCGTACGATCACTCGTGTGGTCTGTTTTTGTTAACGATCTTTTAATAATGGCATTCATGTATCACATTTTGTGAAACATTGGTATACATTTTAAAAAGTTTATGAAATAGATGCCATACAAGCGTGTAGGGTTACACAGCTCGTAAGCCTAGTTAGCTCCTCCATTCCATGCACTTTCCATGTTGCTGCTCCATAGCATATCCCCATACCAACGGAACCAGGTCAGCTAGTGCCAGGGGGTCAAACTGGCATTTGCACCATGTACCTATGCAAATCGCATTCCGCCGTACCTACCCAATCATCGATCCACCTTCGCCTCCACCGCACTTAGCTACGATGCCATTACGAAAGATGCGTTCCGCTCTCTTCCACCGAAGTTCCTCCCCCTCCCCTCCCTTCTCTCATTGGGAACCACCACACGTATTGTTGTCTTTCGCTATGACTTCCGGCAGGTATGGCCCGTTTAGTTGGCCCAGAGCAGAAATCGGCCAAACAAACAAACTGCGCCTCCTCCGGGGGCCTCCTCGCGGATCCAGGCGCTTCAAGATGTAAATCGATCACTTTCACCGGTCACGCCGCGCGCACCATGTGTGTGCACATTCCAGCCGCCCTCTTGCACAGTTGAACAAACACACACACATACACACACGCGTGCGCGAAAGAGCATAACCATAGTGCACACAACGTGTGCCAGTGGATTCAGTGGCAGACTCACGGTTGTTACCACTCGGTTTGCGTACTCTCCGGCACAAGAAAAAAAAACCCCTTCGCTAGATTGCTCCATTTTGACAACTGGCTGATTATTTGCGTAGCTCGAATCCTTTGAAAACGGTGCGAGCTAATCAGCTAGCACCAGAGCACACGCGCGTGTTACGTTTCTGCACGCTTTATACCGTGTGGAGTGTGCGAACCATTGTTAACGTACTTAACGTTTTCCGAAAGTCCCGCAAACCGTGACATAATATAGCCCGACACTGCAAAACCATTAACGAACAGAAACGAAGGGACTTTCGCATAGCTAACTGGTGTTTTTGGTTGTGCCGTACGGAGAAGTCGTGGAATATGTATGGCTCGCGACAGCGCGACAGCGCGAGAGCGCTGTCAAGTGTCGTACGCTAGCGGACAGCTGATAGAAAGCTGCCAACAGTGCCAGTGTAGTAATAATGCATTTCCATCAAGGATGTTTGAAGGTGTAGTAACCACGGTGTGCAATGGCGATCACTCTTATACGGTGGTGCAACTTCAAACCAAAAAATGAAAACAATACAAGAACGCAGGCTCTTAAAATGATCTCTAATCTTAAGCACTTGATGGAGTTAATCACATCGATCATGAGATGATCAGCGGATGATCATGCACTCCTAATATCTCACTCTACGCGCGCCTCATTTGATACGCCTGCGTCGTAACAGTTTTCGATACATCATCACTCTTTAACTGAAGGTTCGAACCGCACACTGCCCATCCTGATGCAGCCCGAGATGATACATCCGCCACCCGCACAATATCAATCGTCACGAAATGGCTTCTGATGACCTTCGGGCGACATCTTTCTACTCCACGATCTCCGCACAGTAAATGTCTTTAATGTTGTAATCTGAACCATGCGTTGGTTTTGCTGCCAACGACGACCCACTATTGGGGTTGGGATTTTTTTCTTCTTCTTTTCACTCTTCACTTGCACACCGTACGACCTCCGGCGGCGCCTGGCATGAATAATCTTCCCCCCGGGGCGACACCATTGAAATGGTCATCAGCGCGCATTAACCTACAAAATAAAAGCTAAACCCGCGCATCGGTACAGCATAGCTTCAGCGAGTCATCGTTGTAATACACCCAATGGCTCTATTTCCAATCATAAACCTTAGTGGAGTTGGGGGAGACGAGGGACATCAATTGCCCTGAGGTGTGAAACCTCATCCACTGTCCTCTAGGCGACTTTTGCTTTCGTTCGTTCGTTCGTTCGTCTCCACAACGACCGAAGATATGTGGAATAGATTAGTGATTAAGATAAGAAGGATAGCGTTAAGCTGTGATCGGAACATGACACCGATGGGGCTTGGCACACCATCGGCTTGAGGATGGGCTGGGAATTGCCTTCGGGTTGAAGCTATACACTATGGCAACGCATTGCCAGTCGGTCCCAAAATGACGCCCACGGAGATGACGCGCACGGTTTGACGCACGGTTTGACGTGATGAAAATTTCAATCCAACCGCCAAGAGACCCAGTGGCCAACACGATTTCAGAAGTAGTGACTAGTTTTACTTCATCATTTACTCTCACTGAACACTAATTGAATTTGGTCAGATATAAACGTCAGATACACTGCTTTGAGCTCGCCACGTTCTAGCCGCAAACTCCCACGATCCCAGGTCTTGGCAATCCCATGTTCTTGGGTATAGTTGGTCAAGAACTTCAACAAGAGTTGTGCGATTAATCATACCCAACGCCTTCTCTACATATCCGAACCGATCTTTTTTAGCTGTTCGATGACCCAAGCGATTCCTGTCAAATTATTGAAAATCAATATTTTGTCTATCGCGCCCGTCAACCGGTTGACTGACGTCTTGCATCGCTCGCTGTACTGTGTAATTAACAGCTATACGCACACCCCTATTAGGATTGCTTAAGATTGCGCTGTTTGACAGCTCGTGTCGTTGGCACCAACGACCAATTTTTCACCACCAACGTTCACCAAGAACAACGTTTCTCCAATTTTTTTTAACAGCAAAACAAAACCCTGACGGAGGCTTAATTTGGACCGAAGAAAAGCAGTACCTACTAAGCGGAATAGCAACAAACTGACCAGCGCTCATAGCATCTCTCGTTGGTGGGAGTTTACCTAGATCAGGTCCAAATGAGGTTTAGATTCCAATGGGTAAAAAAAACTGGACAACCAACCACCAGAACAATGTGCGGTCCTCTACAAAACCAAAAAGGCTCCATACTGTCTCGGGTGGATTGTCACGATCCACAGGTACGACAACCGCGATGTGGGCTGCGTGATAGTGTTGGGTTGGCAAGATTTCACCTGTCAAATGTGTGCGGAACCAAACGCAAACGGCACGCAAGCACAAAAGGGTTCAGCCACGTTCGCATAGCGCACGATTGCAGCTTCCGTATGTTTTGGTATTTGTTGTAAGTTTGATTGTATCCTGAGAAGGTGCTGGTGGTGTGGTACATCATTATGCAAACCACCCTGGGTGAGGGAACAAACCACCCCATATCGATCTAGCTCCTTGGTCCAGGTCCTTGCAGGGGCTGTCTCGGGTGTGCCCGGCTGCGTCGCAATGTAGATACGGTGGGAAGATAGATCACTTTCTTTCGCCACCAACGTTCCGGATGATGACGGGTTGGGTCCACCTTCGCGGCACGCGTAAGGTCGGTCGCGCAATAAATGTGCCGCAATGCCACTCGCAAAAGGGACCTGGTGGTGTGTCGTCGGGAGAGAAAGTTTCATTGAGTGGTTGGCCGGAGTGTGTGGGACACCCGACCAACTTTGCTTCTTCCTTCGCGAGAAACAAAAGCCCAAACAAAGCCCAACCATGATGCACATTCCAATTGCTATCGCTTTCGAACTGCACCAGAAGAAGCAGGGCGGCGCACAGTAAATAAAACGAAAAACATGCTAAAACTTCAACGCCCTTTCGCCACCGCTACCACCGTCCGACCGCCCCAGTGTTGTGCGAACGTTAGCTAGCTTGATTTATGCGATACCAGGCCGGGAACCATATGTGGGAAGCAGAAACAGCTCTCCATGCAAGTCGGCATTAGGTCGCTGCAGAGCCACCCTCGTATAGGAATGCTCGTGCCCTTTCGGAGGAGGTTTTCCGAGGTTTACATTCGTAAAAATTTAGACCACTCGAACGATGTGTGTAATGGGATGCATATTTCGGATGGATGATCGTTACGGTGATAAGCAAATAGGAAACGAAAACCATCTCGGCTCCAGTTCCAGCTCTGCTTCCCTTCGAGGAGGTCCTAGCTTACTCGCTAAAAGACCATCATTAGAGCTGTTCGTTTGTGGCTGAGAGGGCCCCAAGGTGAAAATAAAACAAAACTTTCAATTTTCACCATCGATTCGATGTTATTCCCGAAACTTCGGAACTGAAATGTTTTTGTGAACAAACAATGTCTGCCAACACTTGGTTTGGTCCGAATTCGGTTTGAAATAATAAACGATGGTTGCATATAAAGTAAACTTCAACGGCAGTTCGTAAATGTCGACAGCAACCGTTAAGCCAGTGACACACGTTACTATTTCACAGAACACTTCAAAAGGGCGAATGCAAAAGGGGGCCGAAGATAAACGTTCATCACCTGAAACCAGTCCATACGAACGACCTAAACTGACGTCACGCAAATCGTTAAACATCCTGCCCAACCAAGCTTGCACCACCTGGCCATAGAATGCATCACCCTAATGGTGGAATTTCCCCCCTAACAGCTCCATAGCCATTGATTGATGACCAAATCGAGCAGTTCCGGCGCCAAGCCATGATTCATACCACAGTTGATGACGTCGGCAGCTCTTCCAAATGTGTTGCCGTTGCCAGTGCAACGCCACTTATCAATGTCGTTGTCCAACGAGTGAAAGAGAGAGGAAGAATGACAGAGCGAGGGAGGAAATAACAAACACTACAAACACCCGAAAGAAGGCCATCGTCGTCGCCACCAACGCGATGAACGATTTGCAAAATTTGCATACGAACCCGAAAGTACTCGACAGCGGCACACACAAAATTTGTTGCCCCGTCAATGTCAAGTTGAAGTTTGGCGAGCGCTTTACGCCATGGAGCTTGAATCTACGTGACATCGCCACAAGGCCGTTCATTAGCACCGCTTGTGAGATGCACACACAGAAAAAAAAACACCTTTACTACCCAACACTAAAAAGGGAGAAATGCATAACCACTCTGCCGAATGATGATGATGATGATCCTCCTCCACAAACCAAAGCACGGAAGGTCAAAAGCACCCCACCGATGACCGGTAGCTTATTATTATCCCCCTTTTTCGCCGATGGCTAACGTGCGAGGCTCAGGCTTCCTCCCCCTAGTGAATGGCGCCATATAGCCATATTTGTGAAAATGCCATGCTCGCGGAATATGCTCGTTAGCCTGGTTGGGGATGAACGACGTGTTGGGCACTGGATTGGACAAGTGTCACACAACGGGAGGAAATGGATGAAGGAACGGTACGACACACCGACAGCATGCCGTTTCCGCGTGCTCTTCCAAATCTGGCCAAAATGTGATCGGTATGACGAAGCCTACTGTGGCTGACTGCTGCGATCTTGACCGTGCCCAAGACCTTGACCTACACGCCGTATGCTATCGTGCGAATACGCCAACCGGGCCGCGAGTTGAGGGAGTTTCACGGATTCGCAAATATAGGACACCCTATCTTTTAGGCGCCCATTGCCTACCAAGCCTACACATGTCCGTTCCTTTCTGGGACTCTCTCACGGTTTGTGTGATCGTGACAAAATTGCACGCTGTTATGATTCTTCAATGTTTTTTTCAGTTAGAATCCTTGGCACGGCAATATCTTATCCACACTCATTAATGGAACTCGTTAAGCCTATTAATAAACACGCCATACGTACAAACTAATGTGGCGCCTGATGTAGCTCGCTCAGGATGTCTGTAGAACAACCAACCATTGCCCCATTAATCACATATACGTTTTGCTCGAGAATATGAAAGAAGATCCCTTTTAAGGGTGCCTGGGAAGTCCGTCACATCCGTGGAAGTATTAGAAAACTCTATGGTGTGGTATGGGGATGGCCCTTTTTTTGTGGTCGTTTTTGTGTTCCCACTTGGCGTGCTTCAATCTATCCGCCTTCCCCTTCCGTTCGTTGTGACCTTTAGTGTGGCACTGTTGGAGGCTACCCTCGGGGTGTAAAGTCGCTCGTACCAAGCCTGTTTTGACATTGCGCTGATACGCCGCTACAATATGTGATCGAGATTGAAACTACTCCACCGAACCGCTTGTATGCTCGGGCAACAGATCAGCACGCTTGCCTGCCTCTCGCGCAATCGATCGCCAATCCTTCGCTCTTCGCTTCTCTTATTCTCTCTTTTATTTTTACATTCTAAAAAACAGCTTTTAGCAGCATCTCGAACACGTAAAATATCCACACACAAACACACACACACACGTAGCCACCAATCAATGCCGTGCGAAAGTGGCAGTGTTGGCAGTGCGAGTTGTTCTAGGGTTGATCGTTAGGACGATTTTTCCTTCACTTTCACCCAGAGTTGCATAATTTGTAAGACACAGTCGAATCGTTTACAGTGACACGCCGTGATTGACATCAAATGCGGGATGGATCGGACACGGGAAGGGTGTTAAAATGGGCCCGATTGAAACAGGTGCATCAGGTGAGGTGAGAGAGGAGCCAATGGATTCAACCAATGCTCAGCTGTTCGAAGCAGTTCACGGGCAGTCGCTGGTAAAGCTCTAGCGTAGAGGAACTTGAACGATGGAGGGAGGGGTTTCGCTGTTCTGATGAGTATGCTTGTATTGTATCTGTATGTGAGGAATGGCATGATTATTAAATTAAAAAAAAGAAAATGAAATTTAAACGCTCGACTCGACTCGCAGCAATGAAATGATCTCCGGAGACAGATAGCCATGGCATTGGCAAATGTGGCATGCGCTTTTTTCCGCTCCAATCCGTACGATCGGTCAGTGAGCTAGCATTCGCATTCGCAAGTTCAATCCAGCTTCAAATCAATTGAGCTGCCCTAAACCTACCGCGCAACCTCTTGCTAATAACTCCAAACTTGCCAACGCGTCTTTGCCGTAATTTGTTCAACAGATCGCGACATTGACAGAAAAGGGAGGTGGTGGTCGGGGGAGGGCGGCACTTCTATCATCACCATCGGTGTGATCAATCGGAAGTAGGCAAAAGCAATCGTTTACCTAACGTACTTGGTATGGGGCTACATCACGTAGATTGGTGGTTAAACACATTCTTACACGAGTGGGGTAGGTGGGTAGGTGGGCACACTTTACACAGAGAGAGGCTTCTCTGATGACTTCTTTGCTGTTCATTAGAAACGGCACGGTGGGAGGCATGTTTTTGCGGCTGATTGCAGATGGGAGTTTGATACGGGGATGAATAATTTCAAAGCAAATGATTGTTTAAGTTTATTGGAAATCTTTCCTTATCGCATTTTAAAACATTAACGCAGCGCATGAGGAATTGACAAAAGTAATTAAATCAGTTATTCGCTGGCGGGAAGTAATTGAAATATTGACCTTCAGAGCATCTCAGCCATTGCATACCAATCGCATTTAATGCATCCTTCCGATTATTCCTAATTAAGCTTGAAATATTATCCTTGAGTGCAACAACTGCAAATAATTAAAATTAATTTTTATTATTTATCCTTTCCATACGGGTTTATTGATTAAAGACCCTATCGAAGGATAACGATCAATGGTACGTGAGATCAGCAACAATTTGTGGAATATTTTGTCCCAAAAAAAAAGGTAATAATAAACAGGTAACGTGGCCCAACATTTTCTTCCTCCTCTTAACAAGAACATCATTGAGATGTTCGTTACACTGTACGATCACTTAATTGGGCATCCTGCGTGTGCCAAAACATGCTCCTTACTCGGGTGGTCTCAAATATAGATGCTGCAATGCCAGCAGACTGCAGCATAGCGGAGAGAAACCTAACACTCGCTTCAAGCAATCCTTTCCAACTGTATACGATCATTGCCAGCACGTGTGGATAGATGTATGCAGTGAGCAAACCAACAACGACAAATAAGTGAGAACGAACCGAACGAAATGCAGCGGAATTATATTATCAAAACCATCCCATCTCTCGTTCGCTTTGAAGGTGAGATGATGATGAACGAAGGGTACAAAGGCAACATCTTCACACTGCATAATTTATGAGCAACCTTCCGCGATGCCCTTCCCCTGATATCATATTTCATAACCCCAGCCAGCATTATGGCCAACGAAGAAGAATGGATACTTCCTTTTCCTCCATCTCCATCTCTGCCCGCTGTAATGAAGACTTTCAACGTCGTTACGACTGGTAATGAAGAGAACCATTGCATTTGCTGTCAGTGGGTCTGTTTTGTATGCGGGATGAGCGTTTGCCACTAGGTAAGGAAACCGCGATCTCCCCGGGCAGGATCGTTTCTGCAGCTCGTAAATTGACACATGATCTTGTTTGGGGGAAAAAGTTGCTGGCCACGTGCAGATGTTCGTTAAACGATTTAGCAGCAGCATTTCTTTCGCTTGCTATACTAGGGGGAAAGGGGGGGAGGGGGGAGTGTGGGGAGTTGTTAAAAAGGATTGCTTGTGAATATGTGTGTACCCTTAATAAGCTTTGACCCGTATAAGGAGGAATGTATGATTTGTCAGGATTTAAGAACAAATCCTCTATTTATCTGTATGAAATAATTTTTTTGGGTCTTATTATTATTGAAAAACAAAAAAAAAAAACTAAACCAAAACACTCTCTTGTTGCCGATGTAGTAATCGGACCTTGCCGTAAGCTTCTAAAAATAACTCTATCATTATTCATCGGATAAGAAATCATGCTCTCTTGTCATCATCATGTCCTGGAACGTACGAACCAACACAACCACAGAGACAAGAAAAAAAAACGGACATAACAAACGGAAACTTTTAGTTTGTACATGTTTGTTATTCTCTTTCCTTGCCCTTTCCTCCCATACCCAACCTGGTCTAGTGACCGCGAAACATTTTGCACTGAGAGTGGAAAAACAGGAAACAAACAAACAAAAAACAAAAAACAACGACGACGACCAAAAGGCTGAGTCGGATGGAGTTCGGGGCCATATGCCGCTCATCTCACCTTCACACGGGAGACCGATTGTGGTACAAGGATGTGTGGTACCCCTGCTTCCCTTTTGTTCGTTCACTCTTCCACCCGCGGTTCGACCCGATCGCTGAGCAACTGAGGCTGCGCATAACCACTAAAAATCTTGAATTTTCCCTAAAAGGAATGATTTTTTCCTCACCCATTTGTTTCTCGTGTCTCCTCTCGTGCCTCTCTTGTTGTATGCGAACTTGGACTTGAGACACAGGTTGTACAACAGTCGGCAGCAGCTTGCGCGAGCGCACGATTAACGCCGGAAGATCGGATTTTCTTCTGCCCTCAGCGCACTATCTCTCTCTCTCTCTCTCAGGGTTTGAAGGTTAGCCGGCACCACAGTATAGGGTCGTACACCGTAACTTTGTTTATTTGTCGCACGCGCGCCTGTACGCGCGGATTTATTGCCCGGCGCCACACACTCGGGTGGCGGGCGGGGATGAGAAGCCCCAAGCAACCGATATGAATATGAGCCCGGGTGTTGGAGATCGCGATCGCGAACCGATGATTAGCGGGCAAAGCGACCAGCACGAGCAAGATGGCCCTGGGTCTGCTGGCCGAAAAAGGGGCCCAGCATCGCCCTCCCAACCCGCTGTCCCTCTCTGTCTCTGTGTGTTATGCCCGACATGGCAAAAGGGGGCCGAGATTTGCGGTCAAGGCATGTGTCGGCGTCCGAACGAGACGGTTTCGGAAGCAACCCGTTGGAATTGCGGAAGGCATCATAGGGGCATACATTTCTCATAATCTAAACACTTCCTTCACTGTCCATTTTTGGGACGACGACCGTCAGCACAACTCGGAAGATGTCCTTTGATAATTGTGAGGTTTTGAGTGTGTCCTAGTGCTAGATTTATTGCACTTCCAGGAAGCAAACACTCGTGTAAACAACTCACCGGTATATGGGTTGATAAATTACAACGTAATTGTGCACAGTATTTGAAGCATAGCTCTGTAGCAAGCTTTATAGGTAGCTAATTACTACATGATAGATGTTAATGAAAAGCATTATTTTTTGCGCAGTTTCTCTTCTTCTTGCTTACCGTAAA
>KB697108.1:0-10661 GCA_000349165.1 Anopheles christyi | reverse complement strand
CTCTCTCTCTCTCTTCCCTTCTTTTCCCTGTGGCGAAAGGTCAAAAAGCGACCAAAAGCTGATGAAAGGGAGCTGAACATCGGAAGAGAAAATTTCATTCTTCACAGTTCGTTGGGGTGCACAGTGGGAGGGGACATTGTTTTGGCGACACGATTCTACTAACGGGCCGGGGCATCCCGCACCCAAAACCTTGTCCCGTGGATAGATTTATACAAAGTTTCATGAAATATTATTCCGATTACATTCACATTGGGCGGAAAGCCGAAAAAATTCACTACCGAAAAAAAAAACACGCAAAACAAGAGATGGCCAGGAAACAAAAGCCAGAACAAAGGTTAGGTTGTGGCCAGCAGCAACAGTAAACCAAAAACGAAATAAAAAAAAAAAAGGTCTCAGTGCTCGCTACCGTAGTAGTGCCGACTGTACGACGACTCCTACCCCTTTCGGTGCTTATAAAATATGTGAAAACAAAAGAATGCAAGTTGGAAACCTTAATTGCATTATTTTAGTTTTAATTGACTGCGTTTATCTTTTCGCTTTTCCTTCGACGGTAAGCGGCGGGCCTGGCCGCGACGCCTGCTCGTCCGTGGCAGTACTATCGCTGAGACAGGTAAAGGTGTGTGCGCTCGAGTGTGTGTGTGTGTGTGTAGGTTTTCTGGTGCACACTCTATCTGGTGGTGAATACAATGCGACAAGCAACGAAAACCAAAAATAAAAAATCTGCACCAAAAATCTTGTTTCTCCTTCATTGACCGCGCGACAGTTTTGTTCGGTAGCGAGGCAATTGAGGGGTGTGTGGGTGTTGGGCGTGAAGGATGGATGCAGCATCCGTATCCGCATCCGTGCAGAGGACACAAAAGTTGCCAAAATGTGCAGGCAAAGAAGTTGTGGAGTGTGCTAGGAGGAAGCCAGATAAGGCAAGCATGGTCAAAGAAGGCAAGCGCGGCGATTCTGTTATCTGAAAGGTGAAAAACCCATCGAACATTTTAGTGTTCCACTTTTCAACCTACCAAGATATCGATTCACGTACGCAAGGAAGCATTTCATGAATAAATCTTCACACACGACCGTTTCGAAAACGGAACGTGTTCGTGTTCTTGCCGTATTCTTTGCCTCGTTGCTAGCTCTCCAATTTTACAGCAGGTCAACGAAAATGCTCGTGAAAATTTGCTCGCTCAAGATATAAAATAAATGTAAAGTACATCGGTACAGCTTCGGCATTGTAATGGTGGTGCTGGAATATAAAACAACACAAAAAACAAGTTGAATATTAAAAAGTGCAAAACACCCTCCCAGAGTCCGCCGCCGCAATTGGAGGGCGAGCGGGCAATAAAAGCAAACCGAAAACGAGTCGTGCAGGAACCAATCAGGGTTGAAAGTCATCATTGTTCACGCAAAGCAGCACGCACGAGCACGCCTTCTATACGGCGAAAACCAGTACCCGTGAGGTCATGCAGGCACACAGCGAATAACAAAACAAAAAAAAAGACAGTAAACATCGAAACCAGCACTGTACGCATTTCGTTCCCTTTAAGTACGGCCTCCACCGTATGGAGATCCCTTTTTTGGGCAGTGGGAGATGGTGAAGAAATATGATTATTACAGCACGCAACCATTTAAAGGCTGTGCACACACACACACACACACTCACACGTGCATCGAAGCAGTGTTCCCGATAATGGCGATCGCTTCCTTCCCGATACTGCGCGAACCAGCAAAATAGGCCTTTTTCTAAATGATTTGCCCAAATCACAGAGAGCGGAAAGGCGACAACCGCCCCTAAAACTGTTCGCATACCATCCAGGATGCACGGAATGCTCCAAAACAGGATCAACTATAACCGCATGTTCGATACAGTATCCTTGCACGGGGCACACAATTACGGTGCCCGTTTTGCCGACTCGGCATCCACAAAATGTGGCAAAAACACACATTAACCTCAACTTGAACGCAACCGCAACATCGAAATGGTACCGCGAGCGCGACAACGAACCTATTTGCGCAATCGACCAAATGAACGGAACAAGGCTTTGCGCAGCCTAAGTAGTCCAATTAGCGCAGTAGAGACTTGTGCGCCTGCAACGGCAAGGAACCTGAACGACGAATTTTATCGATTCGACTCGTTTTCGTTCCCAGCTCTGGCTGGCAAAGCAAAGAACCCTGGCAAGTGGTTTTTTGCTTCTTTTATTTCCTGCATTGCCCGTGACGTTCCTGCACTGCCTGAACTATCACATCCTTCCCGCGACAGCAACAGCAGCAGCAGCAGTGCGACTCGCACTAAACAATGGCCAAACAAGGAAAGTTTCCTTAATGAAGCGTCAAAAATCAATAAAACGGAGTAATGAATCATATTTTATGACAGCTAAAAATGCGATCAGGCGATGAAAATAAATTGCACTCCCGCCCGTACTTGGCTGCTCTCCTTCGCCTGTGAATGACGGTGCAGGAAGGGCCTTCCAACTCAAGGGCCGATGTTTATCAAGGGTAAACTATGTCTTACTTACGAGCACGGTAAGCACTACACTCGTCCTCTTCCCCTACCTTCCCCGCAGTGTCTTGTGGCTCGTTGTTTGGAGTCATTTTCGAGTTCGATTCTTGTTTGCGAAATGAAGACAAATGATCAGCTGCCGATGCCGATTGTGCATGATTCCGGAGAAACAATAAAATTTTATTGTTTTTCCATTATTTCGCAGACGCTGCGAAGCGATGCAGACTCTCGACTGCGTTACACTATTATTCGGGCGCGAAGAAGTTTGAAGCTGCTGAAGGGAAACCGTTAATGGTATCTCGGAACACTCGGAACTGTCGGACGCCTGAAAACGGATCAAACTTTGATGAGCAACATTCGGCAAACGTAGCGCAAGATTGAGATGCGCGATCAGGACGGCGACTGCGATGAGCATTAGAATTGGACGAAAATTGACGATCACCCCTGGGGGCGTGCCTGTCCGAGGATTGAGGAGGCTGTACGGCAAAAATCTTGCCCGCCTTGACGAAATGTACGGCGTGATAAACGAACCACTGACTTGCAGGAATTGAGTGATAAATTCTTGCACCATGCATGCAACTCTGCAGCACGATCAATTATACGCGAGCAAATCAGCAAACGCAGACGCATACGGGGAAGGCCAATCGTTGCAAAAATCCATTGCAAAGGGAGAAAAAAGTTGGCAACGCACAAAACAAAGTGTGGGGAATGCCGAAATGCCAAACAGACAGTTCCCAATCCCATCCCAATGATATGCCAATCAAGCGAGAAACGTATTTTCATTTTATTGCATAAAATTACAGAAATTTCAGTTTATGATTATTGTTTCATGATTCGCCGCCGCCGCCGCCGCCGCTGTTGCCATTCGTTCGGCTGCTGAGACAAGGAGGTGCATTTGCCTGCATTTCGGGAGTTCGGGTGTGCGGCGTGCAATCGATCGGTATTTTGTACAGTAATGGTAAGACTGCTTATCGATCGGCCGCATTGCATACGTAGCAGCAGCGTTCGATTGATCTGCTGGTGGTGTTGCATTTAAGCAGCACACGCTGCATTTAATTTACTCTCATCACATGGGTACACATGGGCGGTCGAGGGATAAATCAAATTCTTTCCTTTCGATGCCAATACCGAGTACCTCGAGCATGGCGGCAAAAGGGGTCAATCTCGGTCAATTATTTAATTGCGTACGTCGCGGCATCCGATAACGGCTACGCCGGGTTTTGTTTACACTGGAGCCCGGGAAGGTATGTCGAGTACAGCCAGATTTTTAGAGGAAAGATTTATTACATGTACTGCCGGGTGCGTTTGCACGATTGCCGCGTCACCAGGGGTGGCCATTTGGTAGTAATAAAATTCACCGATGAAAGTTCCGGTGACATTCCGGGTGGTGACTTCATGGTGGTCTGAAGGGACGCAGACATGCGTTTGAGTCGTGCTGTGTAAGCTTGAATTTCATCTTAATGTTCACAAGGTATGGGAAATTGTTCGTTTTGCATTGTTTTCGATGCAATTATTTCTAAGAAGTAATTCAACTTGTGAATGGAAGCATGCATTGCAGTGTAAATAAAATGCAAAATCTTCTAGAACAAACCATTCCCTCGAGAAAAATGATTTTCATTACAGTTTGACTAATAAGATACACACGTTTTCGTTTGTCATGGCATGGCATGGCAAAGTTGTAGATTTCCTCTCGTAATGACCAAGCTGACAGTAAACCAGTGCACTCGAATTTTATCTTAATCCATACTGCACTCGAACCTCATTACTTTACCTCGAACGGACATTAAGGCTGTTTTCGCATGGTTTCGCCCCAAACCCGCTTATTAAACAGTTATTAAAATGCACGTTTCAATGCCCGTCCGCTGGACATTTTCTTTGTTCGAACGGAGGAACGCTGCGTGGTTGATCGATCGTCATCGTGCCCGTACTGCGCTGCGAAAGCTCGAACGAAAAGATCGTGTTGTGCGAAAGGTTTGTTTCGTGATCGCTCGTTGAAGTCTTTCGTTGCTTTGCGAGTTACCGACGCCGTTAACCGGGACTGCCGCTGCGATGGCGATGAGTGACTGCTCTCACGCTCTCGCATTCCTTCACTCTCAGTAACGGAGCACACGATCTCGCCGTTTCAAGATGTTCGGCTGGTTTACCGCTGGCTGCTGCCGCTATTGAGTGCCCGCGGTACCCAACCTGTTCGGGCGCCCATTGCAACAGAGCAGGCGAACCGTGTGTCCTCGGTTGGGAACGACGAGATACTGTATTACTCGGTCAGTCGGTCTGGAGGTACGACATCAACATAACGTTTTTTTCACCAGTGCATAGTTTTTCCTTCCTTTCTTCTTCGTGCTCTTCTAGCACATCGTTTTGTTGTCGTCTTCTTTGCTATTTGCAGCTACCACCGCTGTCTCAATCCTCGGTTCGACCCCCACCCCTTCGACCCCAGTAAATCCCCCTCGCTTACTCGTGCTGCTAGTGCTACTGATCAACGTTTGTGCGCGCGCCTTCCCCATCCGATGATCAAAAGCACTATCGGGGATGCTAATCTAGGCACACACAAACACACGCAAATTACGAGAGTGCATACACACGACACTTGCCGCCTCACTGAGTCCCCGTATGTAATCCAGGCCGCTGATGGTGGTAAATTCCTACCAAATTCCGCATGGATTATCACCGACGGGATTTGCTGCTGTTACTGGTCGCATCGCAGTGCAAATGAAGTAAACTTGTTTTTTTTTTGGGGAAAATTTTGTGTGACAGTTTTTATGTTGCTCTAGTTCCTGCAATTGTGAAATGTGAAGTGTGTGTATGTGTGCGTTTGTGAGAGTGAATAAAATTGGAAAATAAATTGACAAGCAATCAAGAAGGACGTGCATTTCCAGCCCTGTGCATGGTGTCACAAAAAATTCGATCTTTATCGTGTAAAAAAATAAAAACACGGGTTTCCACCCGAGAACCACAAATTATCCGAGTGGAAGGCGTGTACGGGCAAACATTGCCATTCTTTTACAATCTCCGTCGGTTGTACGTGGATCATTAAGCATCCTTTTTTTTTGCTGTGTGAAGTATGGTGAAGTTAAAGGAGCTGGAGGCTTTTCTCTTGAGAAAATGAATATTAATACAACTGCGGAACATCGCTGCCATGTTGCTGCATTGTTAGCGGGTGATCGCAAAACCGAGATTACTCGACGCGGGGGAAAACAAAGCTCCTGCTGTGCCGTGCAACGAGTTTCTAATGTGCCTGATAGAGGGTTAAACAAGAAAAATGGGGAGAGAGAAAGGGAGTAAAACTTGACCGCTCAAACAGTGATAAATACAAATTAAATCTTAGCACAAGAAAAGCAAATAAACGGCTCATCCGTAAGCGGGTTTTCTGAGGCCGGTGAGAATTGGAAATGCGTACGCCCGCATCCAGGGTTGAGGCTCAAGAGAGTGATCGATGATCCGTTTGGTTTTCGCGATAGGGGGAAAAGAGTGTAATTATCTACGTCTTTTTTTCCAGCGTCGTAGCCGGTTCGAAAAATATTCCGCACAGTTTGACCGTGGTGCAAGTGTGTGATTTGTGCTAGCCAAGGTGTGTTCATGCATGTGTATGTGTGTGTGTTTTTTTTTGTGCGTGTGACAAAGCGCAAAATTGTGAAGCTGCGCTGCTTCCTCTCGTCGACCGATAACGGAACGAAAAGAGCAATCACGATGAAGTCATTCGTTCGGCTTTCGTCACTACCGGAATCACCGTGAGCGAAATCGCGAAAAATCCGCCGCTGACCGAAATTGTTGGATAGTAGTGGTAGTATTGGAAATTTCTAAGACCCAGCCAAGGGGCCCAGTGAATCGACCCCGCTGTGTGTCTGGTGCTTGTGTCCGGTGTCAGTGCGTGTGTATATGTTAGCTTGGATGTGAGTTTTGTGGATTAACTTGTGACCTTTCTTTGGACCAAACGACAAACGCCGCTATCCCTTCGCCTCCGTCATCATCGTCGGGGAAGACAGCTGTTCGCGCCGAAAAGGTAGATTAATTTATCGCGAGCTTGTGCCCGCTTGTTCCACTTTTCCTAGTGCGGGATGAATAGATGGGATCGAGAGAAGAAAAAAAACAACGAGAAGAGAACACGACCTTCCTCATGCTAAATACGGAACAGAGCGAACATAGCAGTTTGGGCACCGTATCACATTGAATTTATTGGTTCATTTGTGCTGCAATTGTTTCGAAGGAAAGTTTCCCAAAACGTGTTTGAAATGAAAGAAACAACACAACGTAGTGCAATATATGGAGTTTTATCTTGTCCCAGCCCTGAGCACATCTTGAAGTAAAAAGAAAAACAATTGAGCGCTTTAATTACACTCCAAAAAATGTTCGCCAGGCCACGTGACTCGCACAACCGTAACCAGATTCGATTTCGTTCGAATTCACCCATTCGGAAAAGAGGTAGGGATAGAGGTGTGCAGTGGAGCTACCACATGATCGGACAATAAAAAAGCATGTGCAACTAAACTAGCTAGAGGCTTATACACCTGTGCACACCACACGAGAGGGAAACGCTTTTCGTTTTTCGAACTTAAATTTAAAGCCACCAAATACTAATAATATCGAAAGAAGCTGGCGGAGCAGGGTAAGAAACAAAAAAGCGTACACCCGACCGTAAAGTAGCCCCTGAAAATAAGAGTCGAAACGAAGGTAGAGATGGAGGGGAAATGGAAAAAAAGCCAATGACCAAAATCAAAACGAAACATTGGCATCGTTAGAGAAAAGCGAATCTATCCATCGGCACAATAACTTATACCAAGCGAGCTGATGAGCGAGAGTGACACGGAGGCCGGCCTCTCCTGCGAAGGGATTGGAGGGAAGGGGGAATGGAGGGTGCTGTGCGAGTAAAACAAATCGAAGAAGCATCAACAATTGCACAATCGAACAGCAACCGAGGCGGCCGATGCTGCGGATGTGTTGCGGGGCTCCGTTTTTCGTTCGGTTCGTTATTTGTTCGTTTTTCATTTTCCTTCCCAGGTAATAGAAAAAAAAAAAATCGTGATTGTTCTTGTGTGCGCGATTCGTAATGCGCATCTCGTGTGCGGCTTTGATTTTCATCAGTTGAGATTTGTTGTGGTACTGCCTCTTGAGCGCTTCAAGTTCGCGCAGCCACATTCCGCACACGGGCCCAGACAGCGCCCCCTCACGCTGCCAATTCCGAGTTCACCGAGACGCACTTTTTGGCGGCCGTGATGCCGTTTTGGAAGGCCTTGAATGAAGGCCTGTTCGTGATCTTCTTTGCCCATTCGTCTACACTCGCTCACTCGAGGGGGAGAAGAATCTCACAATCTGATGCCAGTTCCTCGATCTATCGGTTTTTGTTAGATTCAATTGGCGGTATACCACGGCGGTGTTGTGATTCAAAGGTCATCAATTTGTGGGTGAACTCTTGATCGCGAGCGCACGCCAGAATTTGGAGCAAAGCACGCATTGCTCCACTGGGATCACGCAGTCACGATCGTCTCCAACATTCCACGAGCATACGAGGTGGCGAAGTGGCGGGTGGGTGAGTAAGAGTGAAGTTCAATACTTTAGGGCTCTTTGCCCCGCTGAGTGCCTCCGGTCGGTGGCGTCCTTTCGCAAACGATGAGCACTTCAATAATTGCGCAAGCTCTCAGTTAAAAAGTACAATTAAAGTACGGGCCACTTACGGTTCGACATTTCTCGCCCAAATCGACCCTTGGCCGAAGATCGTCCATTTTGTAGGTGTAGGATCACGCTTGTTTTATTTTTGGGAAAACGCAATGGTTTCACTTCCAAATTGCGTCCGTTCATTTTCGGAGCTGCTCCAAAACCGACTGGGCACGACTTTGGTTTAAAAGAGCGCTAAAGGGTTTCCCAGGGATCACGAAGGTCGACTGTGCGTGATCTAGTTTCGAGATACAAACCACCAACTTTCAGTATGGCAAAGGGGGTTACCTTTTCTAATCAAATCATCTACCAGCAAACGATGCATCCGTATGTGTTACAAACCATGGAGTCGAGACTACACTTGTCTTTCGCTCACGTTCCCACAAAAGACGAAAAACAAATATCTGATGCCATTTATGATAACTTCATCTTGATTGCACGTTCCCGCACCCGATCGAAACGCCGATAGGAAAAATGGTTCCTCATTTGCCTTTCCCTACACCAGTACGGGAATGTGTCACTGGGGTACAGTACAGGCGATCCAGGAAACAAAACCTGGAAATCTTGTCGCTTTTAAGCGTCTTTTGTGGAATGGATGCTAAAATAAGATATTAGAGATGCAATTTGTCTATTTTGCACCGGGTTTGTTTGAAGCCGTACCGCGTCGGTTGCTAACGATGCACCGATTCCTCCCCAACGCGCCTACCCTCTGTACTGCCTGTTTCGTTCCGGTTTAATGGCAACATGCGTTGTTTACCTCTCGCAAGATTGCAAAGTGGGGAAATTCATAAACCAAAAAAAAAAACGGAAAAAGAAAAATACCGCACACCACACCACCAAAGCTTTCCTGGAACGAGACAATACAAAACGGCAGTCACGAAGCCACGGGGACTTGCTAGGTGGAAACTGGCAAACTTCCTTCGTGCGGTCTCATCGTTGCCCATAACTCAAACTCAAACCTTCGCACCGAACCTATCTTCATCGTCACATTCCACCCCTCGTGGTGGTGATGGGGTGAGGTCGCATGTGGGAAAGTGTCGGTGTAACATGGCACCCGGGAAACACACAAGAAATTCATAACCTTGAAAAATTACTTATCACGATAACGATAAGAGGAGTCGTGGAAAATAGTCAATTATTTCGTGTTTACTCTCTCACTTCGACGGGGACTGCACGAATGTGAGTGTGTGTGTGTCTTCGCGTGGCTTTCTCATGTCGTGGCTCATTGCGGTTATTGGAGGAAAAGGTGATTGGATTGAATCGTTTGCCGGTATCATTAGGACGGAGGCCTTTTGTTGTTGTTTGGTTCGTGTGCAACGGTGGCGAACAAACAAACGAGCTGCAATTGCAGGGCCACGATGCGCTAAGCACTAGGAGGCAAGGCACTTGAAAATTAGCTCGTTCCTAGAAACTATCAAGCTCAAACCATCGTACAGGGTGTGGGGCGACCTTTTCGTCGAGCGTGGTTATGTTTTGTCTTTTCTTAACATGACCCAATTAATCCCGAGAAGCGCTGAAAGTGGATAGGATTAATTTCGGTTCCCCTTTGCTTATCGCACTAGGAGCCCAAGCATGTTTGCAATGGAACAATTTCCTCAAAAGCTTCCCCAAACCGTCCCGCAACCTTTGCCCGATGCTAGGCCGAATTGCGCCGCGTGGGAACCTTAGCTGCCGTGACATGGAGCAATGGAGCAAAGAGCCAAAATCAAACAGCTACAGCAATCAACGAAACGAGACAAAACCTTGCCAACAAATATCAGTCAGCAAATAAAAATGCGCAACAGCAACGCGTAACAGCATACGCGCGGTGCGCGGGCACAGAGGAGGGACAAAACGGATACGGAATAAATAAAGCTAAACATTAAGAGGAGAACAAGAAGTGCGCCGCGGGAAAAAGCAAAACAACCACAACAGCCAAAAAATCACACATCAAGTAATCGGAGCAAGTTTGATCGGATCTGTTTCTCTTGTTGGTTACGTTTCGCATGTGTCCCGGCCCCCATCACTGCGGGTCACCCCGTCCGGTCCAGTGATTACTTCGACAACGAATCATTTCGTCCGAGATATTTACAGCGCCCATAAAATAAACCTTGATTATGCCTGCGATTGCAAACTTGCGAATATTGGTGTGTGTGTGTGTGTAAGTGGTTAAATTGTTGAGGCTGAGATTTTTTCTTCTGTTTGTGCGGTGGCAACGCTATCGCTACCCCAAGGTCCGAGCGTTCCAAGGAACGCATAAAAAGCTGTGTTTAAATGAGCCAACAAAAAAAGGGGAAACAAGAGGGAAAATATTTCCAAGTTCAACAATGTTAAATTGGGCTCGATGATGCAAAGAAACGCACCGCAAAAGAGTGGCCACGGGTAACCGAAACCCCAGAAGCTGCATTTGACCTGCAAGAGAATTGAGAAGAAACGGTATTAAAGACTGTTGTTTCATAATAAGCTTCATCGATTCTATCTACAATGCGTTTAAATTTCGGTGAGATGATCAACCCATCAACAGAATACAGAAAATTCAATCATA
>KB697107.1:0-10659 GCA_000349165.1 Anopheles christyi | reverse complement strand
AGGTTCCGAAGAGCACATCACACCCAGCAATAGCCAATTACCTTTCGATCCGCATTCAACTCGACCAAATTCATGGATTTGCATGGACATTGCAATGTTTTATTTTCAGACTGATACTTCATCACGTCCTGCATAGCTGCTTTCCAGTTTTCCTTCTTCGGATATGTGATTGCTTCGAACAGTAATGCTACTCCTACTCGTGATTTATGACGTTACAGGTGCTACATTACTCATATCTTTCAGCACACTGTCAAAACAGATACTTAGAAACCAAGGTCCCTCATCTCATACGAAATAATACAGGTACTTCTGGAAGATAGGAGAAATCTGCAGATTCATGTTCTGAAGTTCGCATCATGAGCCCTTGCTCGTATCATAGGTCTGATCTGTTTGGTGGTTATATATGTATTATATGGCTATTCTTCGTAGACAATGTTTTTATAAATTTTATTAAGGAAGGCGTTCTCTCTGCATTGCGCCACCCTTAGTCACTCATTATCCAAAAGTAAAATCACAACCCTTAGAACATTCAAACACATGCATGGAAGATCGAAGGGAAGCAGTCAAAAGTTACTATAACACAAACACACAAAAAAACAAAACTTCCAGTTTTTCCTGTTTTGCAACTGTACAAAACGAATTCAAACATCTTTATAGTACAGTGGAAATTATGTCTGGTCAAAATAAAATACATTGATGGCATGTGTCAAATTCGACATGAGCAGTTCGACCACACGCACACACCCAAATAGACAGATCTCCTTGCTCACTTCACGAAAATCTTTAGCTGTTTTTCGACTCGCTTTGCATAAACAGTGATAATTACATAACTCCAAGTACGTTTCATTAAAATATCTCCAGATACTTTATGATCATTGTAGTTTTATAGTTAACTATAGCGGAAATTATTTATTTTCAGAATGGCTGGTGGTGCTGATGAAAGCAAACTTACCGGACTCTCCCGTATCTTCAATGGCGAGACCATGCGGGGCCGTGCCAATGTAAATATCGTTTGCATGCTGCCGACCTTTCCCGCATTTTACGACAAAAGCGGCATGATAAACGTTCTTTCCTTTTCATTTTTCTTCCATACAGGTTGCGAAGGCCACCTACGCATCGATTGGGTTGTTGATTTTGTACTTCTCACTGAAGCCAAGCAAGAAGTAATGGGTGGATGCTGGACGAGCGAATGCTCCATTATAGGATTACTTCGTGAAGTGCGCCCGTGAGGAAATACATTATGCAACAGTTGAGTAAAACATAGAATCTGGCGTTTCAGTGCTTATTCTCCATGATGCCGAACTTTCGGATACGAACCAGACTAGAAAATTGAGAAACACTTCTTTGCATCCTACTGTTCCACCAGATTGTTGTTTAAAGTGTTAGATTATGGAGATCTAGCTTACGAATAATATCTTTTGCTTTGTTTAATGTGTGGCCCTGCGAACTAGTATCTGCCATTTGATGCAGATTTTCCAAATACTGATCAATATTGTCGATTGTAGCTCCGGGGTAATCGCTGGAGAGAGGTAAACTCTGAAGCGCATTAGCCAGTGTGGTGCGTAACTTCAGTAGATAACTCTCTAAAACAGCATTTCGTGCTTCTAGACCGCTCTTTTCGCTGTCTAACTTTTGAATACCATTTTCCATGTTTTCCACATGCTTTTCGAGAACCGAATTCTGCTGTTCGTAATCTATATTAGACTTTCGCAACGTACGCAGCTCAGAATCGATAATTTTGTTGTGGTCAAGAAAGTCCTCCGTAAAAATGGGTATATCATAGTCACCTTGTCGAGCCACTTTTTGTTCCAGCTTCCCATTAACATATGGAATGGACGATACAACCACCTTTGGCTCGCACACTTCCTTTCTTACAATTTGTGCCTCGTTCTGCAATGCTTTAGCTTTTGCTTCATTATTCAGTTTGTACTCCGATATTTCCTTATTGTACCGTTCTTTGTCAACCTCCGCCGCTTCTAGATACGGTTTTTTGCGCTCTTCTGGCAATTTCGACCATTCTTCGGCCATAATTTTTGTAACCTCAATAGGCGTTAAATTGGGGTGTTTCTGTCTAACTCCTTCGCGGTGCTCGTTCATGTAACGAACGTACCCTGCAAAATGTCCAAGTTATTAGCCAATTGAATGTTCGGAAGTAAGAGTAAGAAAAACATTAAACAAGCTCACCAGTAAGCGGATGTTTCGGTGCATTTGCATCCTTCGGAGCTTTTTGTCGTTTTTTCTTCGTGGTTTTGGGTGCCGTTTGTTTAGCCTTTGCCCCACTGCCGGATGGTAGCGCGGTGCTTGGTTCGGATGCTTTGTTCTCATCTTTAACTGCATCCGTTGCTTTTGATTCCTGCTTCGAGTCACCCGGATCGACCGGTGTTAATTTGTTATCTGGTTCTTCTGGTTTTTCTTTTTCCATCGAATGCGAGATTGTTGATAAAATCAGGAACTGTTTTTCTGCGGTTTTGTTTGTTTGCTCACAATTTAGTTAACCAACACATGCATGATTTTGACGCTTCGGTATATTTACGTTTATATCGCTCGGTTATGCGCTTGTATTGTAAACTTCATCCAGAATACAAATCAGGAACTACCTCGGATGTTTCAGTTTATTTTTTGATAAATTTAAATCCATTCACCTTATAATGATTCCACCGCAATTATATTTTCCGGCTTTCCTCAGTTGAGTACAACATTTATTTTCGGTGCCTAGTGAGCAGTCCGAAGCAGTATGAAAGCCATATGTTTGGCATCTGTCAATCTCGTTGCATCACTCAGCTTAAAAAAAAAAATAATGAAAACTCAGAAGAAAGTTCTTTTAAACCCATTTGCACCTAATGCTAAACAAACGATAATACTGTAGCTTGATTTACAACTTACTACCCCATCGACAGTGTAGTGTGTCTTAGTTATCACTAGAGGCTGTTGTTACCGGTTCAAGAAAAAGGCTTGCAACCCGAACCCTTCCGGCTTTTTTGCCCGTCCAATTGAATCAATTTAACATCAATTTTCACCGCTGCCCAACCATGATCCGTGTCTTTCGCCGGATTTATTAGACCATTAACGCTGTGTACTCGTGTCCGTGTTCCCTGCCGTGTAGTGGTCCTCCGCAATCATTTAGCAACGGTGCAATGGCCATGAAACTGCTCCCGAACAGCACGCTAGCACTGCGAAAGTTTAATAAATACTTACGAAGAAATGTGAAAGATCAATCAGCTAGCATATTACGCCTCTGGGCGAACCAATGTGAATTCGTGTTTGCACAGCAATTACGAAGAAGCCAACAGATATTTGCCCATTATGCCAAAATTTGGGAAGAACGCGCTCTACGCGAGTTACTGAAACGTTTCCGAGGTCAGGTAAGCATCTGGCGCAACCTCATTTAGGGGGGGTTTATGTAACAGGACGTCAGCGGATCTATAACCAGGAACACGCCGAAATCAACAAGATAACAGAATATCAGTTCTCAATGCTTTATTCGTACGTTTGGGATCAGCGTGGAATGTATGTGTAGTTTATTTTTAGCGAATCGTAAAACAACAACCCTAATCACGATTTCTGATCCACACCGTAAAACAAACAACCCAAATGCATCTTTCAGTATCATCTCACTGACGTATTTCTTTCTACGACGCTTTCTGCTTTCTAGGTACAACGACACGCCAAAGGGTTCATGCTTTCATCCACTGCACTACTTACCTTTGACTGGGAGCGCGAAAGAATCGAGCTTGAGTCGGTGCAGGAGCACATGGACGATTTTCAATTTCTGGAACGTCTGCAATTAGAAACGATTTATTGCAAACGATGTCAGAAACGAAAGCAGATCGATTCCCGCGTAGAAGGCATTACCTACTGCTGCTGCCCCAAGAATGTAACCGAAATGTTGGCCGCAGAACAAAATGTCTATACCGTCTGGGAACCGTACATTGAACAGAAGCGTATGATCACTTGGCGTCAGGAAATTAAACCAGGTCTGTTTGCTTATAAAGGTACGTATCTAGCAGCAAGCCATGTGTTGTTTTTTTTAAAGTAAATTAATAAAATGTCTCTCACCGCTTTATAGTTTACGTTGAATACCCTGACGTAACGGCAGAAGATTTTCTTCACGTGCAGATCGATGTTGAGTATCGGAAAAAGTGGGACAATACTGCTGTCAATTTGGAAGTAGTAGATGAGGATGCAACCAAGGGATCCAACAGCCACATCATCTATTGGGAAGCTTTATGGCCGGTAAGTATAGGGAAAGCTCTGTCTGCTGATTCTGGTAAATGGTATTAATGTTCGATTCTTCTTTCAAACAGAAACTATTCGCCAATCGCGATTACGTGTATAACAGACGCTTCTTCATCGATCGCAGCCGGCGTGTGATAATGATCGTGAATAAAAGTGTGGAGCATCCGAAGTGTCCCGCCAAACCGCACACACAGCGTGTACATGAGTACTGGAGCTATATGGTGATCAAACCAACGACTGCCTTCAACAAGCCAGGAGTTTCGTTCGTACTGACATACTTCGATAATCCAGGACTATCAATACCGAAGTACATTACCACCTGGGTGGCCAAAAAGCAGATGCCTGATTTCCTGCGGCAACTTCACCAAGCGACGGTGAATTATGCAAAAGCCAAGAAGCAGAATGAGACGCGGATAATCGAATTTTGGGACAAGCATAAGGATCCCGGGTACGAGTATCCACCAGATACATTGCTTGGATACAGTACGGAGGATTTCACCGAAGCGCAAAAGCAAGAGGAAGAATCTAGTCTACAACAAGGTATGTATTACACATATGCTTCACCTAACTATGTTTTATCATATCAGAAATAATGTGTTGTTATGTGAGGGTTTACTGTTTTCAATAGTGTTTAACTGACTTTGTCGGCATAAAATGTATGTTTGTATTTCTCTCTTTCTCTTCCCTGCCATTCTGCGGGCGTTCATTTTCATGATTACATTTGGCGACATTCATGCAAACGATTGGTGCTGGCTGCGGACAAACGGTTTCGCTATTGTTGTACGTATGTTCCATTCATGCAACCCATTCTCATTCACTGTTAACACCGTCCCGCCACAGTGGTTGAGAAGAAGTTAAAATTTTGGCGCTACATACTATTTAAAATTAAGTAGATTGTTCCAATAGTAAATTAGAATCAGTTGAACAAAGTGTGGAAGATTTCCATTAACAAAAGGTAACAGTTGGAATATCTTTTAGGATGAAATGAACATATTTTTAGTATTTGGCAGTTTACACTATCGAATTTGCAGTATTATAAGGAGGACCGGAAAGTTTCGTTGCACTTTTGTAAATGTATTATATCATCTCAAGGGCAAATATTTGCAAAATTGTTTGGATATAGGAAGATATTTACATATTCATCCATTTTTTTAAAATAAATTGCAAGGCTTCTCCACAGGTTTGTAATACCTCGTCGATCAAAGGTGTTACCATGGATGATTAAGAAAATCTGGCGAATACAGGCACCGATGAAACAGATTTCTTTCTGCAATGACTTAAGCTTCTTTTTCTCCGTTACTATTACAAGAGATTTGTGTCTTCCTAATTGCTCACTGTAAGCGTTCAATTTGTTGTTATGTACTTTTATGTTGAGCTGGATCATTCCATTAGTTCATAATGAATAACCCTTTACTGATAAAATCATTTTTTTAAATTAAATTACTACCTTGCAAAGGATAAATACTGTTTTCTAGCTGTTGCTGAAATTAGCTTAATTATAATTCTCGTTCATCATATATAGATCGATGGATACAATCTCAGATAGATAGATAGGTACAATATTGATAGTTATAATTGTTTGCTGCAAACCCATGAAAACATGGTATTAATTTTTTAAAACATTTTATTGAAATCCATAAAAAAATGGGCCATTATTTATTCTACAGGCTTGAAACTTTCCGGTATGCCTAATAACATCCTGTATAAGCAAAATAGTCAAATTATTTTTTTGAATAACAAAACAATCAATCTGTTCACCCTGGATTGAGTTACTTTTTATATTTGTGTGTTAAGATCGTAGATATGTTTTGTTACTCAAGTAGTAGAACTTTATTTTGAAAAACTATACAACTGCACTTTGTACTCATGATATCGTTATCATATCACATACATAATTACTTTCAATTCTTTGCTCTTTTAAATTATTTTACAAGCTTGTGTTTTGTTCATTTTTAAAGCAGTATTAAGACAATTTCAATTAAATTTTATTTATTTTAAAACTGACAAATTTTCTTTAATATTCCTACAGTCAATGAAAACCTTGCCGATAAAAATGCTACATCTCAAACATTAGCTTTGGCCACTTCAAAGTCAAATGTAGAGTCAACACAACTAAATGAAAAGGGCAGCTCAGATTCGGGGGAAAGTACACTGGAAGAAAGCACACCGGCGAAGAGAACATCATGGTGGAGCTACTTATATTCTTACATCTATTTCGTTTGACCCGGCTTTACCGCTCAACGTGAATACATGCGGACTGATAATTTGCTAACAATCTATCTGCTTATTAGGGTTTTGCGAAAATCAGCAAGTCGTTTACTTCTTCATCGATAGTGAAGTGAAAATTTCCATTCAAACGGACCATAATCGTGGCCAAACCATTGTAAGCTGTCAAAGTTGACCTACAAACGTAGTTTCAAACGAATGTTTATCATACGTTACTCAATTACCAACCGTAAGGTAAAAGTAAGGCTCATAAATACCTCAAGATTGCCAGTTACATTATATTCAAAGCACTAAATGATAACATTAAGAAGAACAGTAGAGCGCCGATAAGCAAACGTGCGAAACCGGTGCAGCCTATACTTTAACGGATGTTTCTCTATCGCCCTTTATTTTGTCTAAAGGGGCAAAATTCAGTTTTTCCTTTATTTTTAATTGTGTTTGGCTTGGTATACTATCATTGCAAAAACTGAGGGACGTGCAATCGTTTTATTTGTATTAAGTTTTTGAAGCTGTCCGTAATTGTAAATACCGCATGTGTTATTGATAGTGTTAAATAGCGATAAAATTATCTTTGGTCTTTACATTGTTAAAGTACTAGGGAATTATGTACCTTGGAGTGAAAAGTTCTGTTTGTTAAAGTTAAAAATATCAAAACCATTATAAATTAAGCGTTTTTGGTTGCTCTCCTTATCTATTTCCGAAAACAATTCTTTTATGGTTAGGCAATTTCTTGTCTACGAACAGTTTTGCGTTGCGAGATTTGAATAAACCCGTAGGAAGTGCAAATTGTATTTAATTCCCACATATATTAAATTCAGTCGAATTATTGCTTCACAAGAAAGAAATGTTGCAAAACCATTGAAAGTCTTATAAACACTAATTTTTTTAGTCCTATTTTACTTTTTGACGTAACCATCTGCGTACAAAGAATTTGGGTTCAATTTGGCAATAACTTTTATCGGTCTAATCCTGCCCATCTCATGGTCGTAACTATTTGTGACCAACTGTTTTACCGAAGTGTCCTGTGACACTTGAGGACGGGTAAAGGTTCTTTATTTTAGCTTAGTAAAAATATGGATTGATGAACAAAGTGTAGATTAAATGTGTAGATAGAAGAAATGTCTTCAATAGAGTTTAGTAAGTAAACACTTTAAGTAATGATAATTCCATACCTAGACAGCAATTTCAGGGGTTGTTAGTATGCGAGAAACTTCCAGTATCCTTGGTGCGTAAGAATAGAATTTTCTGACTAACGAACGTTTACACGATGATACCCTATCATCACGATTCGTTCAGGTCGGTCCATGCGTCATCTAGTCAAACAGGCAGCATCCGTTATCAGCCCAGAGTGTCGCTAAGCAACAACGCAGCGACCGATTTCGGTTGCCTAAATCGTCATACCTCTGACAAGGTGCGTGTACAGGTAACGGAAACAACAAGTCGTGGGACAACAATGCTATCGATGCAATACGAGCTTAGTGACGAAGAATCGCAGACAACCACAGGCTTATGGACCCCTAGCAGTGTGTCTGTAGCAAACGGTGCAGTGTTAAACCGTCCCTTCAAAACAGTAATCAGTCATCTGCCGGTGCGATAAGTTTGGCTGCTTTTTTTTCTACCCTTTTTGCGACGGCAGATCATCGCCCTGTTGCTTTGTGAACTGATAGAGAGGAGCGTGTGTGTGGCGGGTTGGAAATTCGGGGGCCCGTCTTGTACATATGGTAGACGCCGCATGAGCGTGAAACGATCAGTTCTACACGGGAAGTGAAACACGGTGCAAGTGTGTCCTGGAACGAAAGTGCCTTTCGACAGAAAAAAAAACCGCCACCTGCCCCCGTGCCCTTTGCGTGCGTCAACGAAGATCAAGTGTTGTTGTGTACGAGACAGTAGTGCGTCGGTGAAACGATTGAAGTGTGAATAATGTTACGCCAAGTGAGCAAGTCTGATCTTTTGGCCAAGCAGTTTGACAAACTGCTGGTACCGCTGTTCTCAACTCAATCTTCCACGCCACCAGGATTTCGGCAAAGTTCCTCTTTTGCACGGAAGGTTTCATTGAACAATCCTCACTCATTGTTGGCTGGCCGCAGCAAATATGGATTCGGTAAGAGTTTATGTGTACATAAAGTGTTATGCGTAACGATTTAGATTTAGCAAACAATGAAGAAAGACAAACACAAGGGTTTACAGGAACCGGTTTAGCAGGGGTTTTTTGGCTTCATTCAGCTGCGATTTTCTTCACATTATTAATTGTTTTTTTTTTTTTAATAGAAACAAAGAATTTATTAAGCATGCCGTGTAACGCTGTAATCTGGTACTGAATGCGGGGCAGTGAAGAGGCTTCTGGGAGTATAAACATGTTTCCCCTTTCATAAACATCTTTCACTAATCTGGCAAGGCTGACATGCTTTGTCTGTCCCATTATCAACAATGTATTTATAGCGAAGGACCCCTGCGAATTGATTTTCGCACAGCTCTTATCAATATTTCAATGTTGTTCGCACTGTTCGGTTGATAAAACTGAACTGAACTTTTGTTTTCTGCCACACTGGTGCTTTAAACCGGTTGTCTATCGCATGGCACAAACGTTTGCAAGATCGCGAGACTACGGTCGCCATGTCGCACACACCCAATTGGTTGTTTAGGAAGATCACAATCAATCTTTCAAGAAACACATTTGACGTGCTGGCGTGATAACCAGAAACGTGTACCTTTGCGATAGCATTATATTTGTTTATAGAATAACATTTTGTAAATAAAAAAAATTGGGCTATAAAAGCATGCTGACCTTTGCCATGGTCCTTTCCATCATCATAGAGGTTTAAAGTTCATCTTAAAGAGACATGATACCACAAACGCGGTGACGTCAGTAGTTGGCAGTAGTTTGGAAGACAAAAGTTTGCTCGCACTTGTGCAGGGCAATGTTGATTGCGATTAAAGCGATCGAAACAGACCAAACTATTTATTCCTTCTTTGATAGGGAAGTTGCGAGATTAGTAATGAAATACGCAATAACAGTTGTACCGGACTACTTATCACTCTTGATAGTTGCGAACCAGTTAGCTTTTTTGCTGATAGTGATTTCCAAAGCAATTAAAAAGGGATTTTATTTCCCATTTACATTTGTTTGCATGATTTTGATAAAATTTAAATTTATTTTCACAAAGTTTGTGTAGCGAAACACGTAAGGAATCATGGAATGTGGAAAAATCCAAATAAAAACGTAATAAGGTTGCATAATTAAAACGGACTGATATTGACTGATCTTATGCCATTCTATGTTCGAGGGGGTTGATGGATTAAAGTACCGTCTTTTCTGAAGTTACAATGTCAATTATTTAAAACTTTAAATTAAATTATTTTAAAGTTATTTAATTTAAAGTTTTGATTGAAAAGGTACGTTTCTAATTTATTTTTTATTAGGATTTCTTTCTTCGCGTAAACGACCTACGCGGTCGTGCCAGGCTTACTATTACTAGACTTATTTTACTAGACTAGAAAAATATTATGCAGCTCTCAATTTGTTACAGAAAGCAAGTTTAAGATACTTAGTAGATTTAATTGAGCTAAAACTAGCTCGATTTGTTCTCTACACAATCGATCAAAAAGTCAAGTTAGTTTCAGTTCAATTTTGTTTGCTAATAATCTAGTATCTTCTCTTTTTTACTTGGTGCAACTACTTAACCGTTGTTAGTCTGTTCCCGAGTAATGCGGCAAATGCATTACGAAGACATCCGCGAAAGTCGAATACAACGGTTTCCAAGCAACTTATGGTGGTTTTAACTATTTAAATAATTATTTAATAGAGTTCATGAATAATATGTATATTTTTACTATTTTTGCCGGCTTTTAACAATACGTGTATCACAGCACAACAATCTGCCCCAAAACTGTCTTCCAAACTCTTAAATCCACGTATCTCCCGTAATCCCCGTAAGTCTAGAACCGTTTAACTCGGGAACAGGCTGTAGGCTGTAAAAATGTAATGAATACAATGTTTGTTATGCGTAAAATTTAATTTAATTTAATTTAAAAGCGAATCTTTGTACTCTATTTAATACGGCCAAGATGCCAAAAAACGCATTTACACGATTCTGATTTTTTTAATCAAATCCTAAAAATCCTAAAAATTTGGATGGTAATTGTTGTTACTGACAAACCTATTCTGTTTCTGGTCAACTTATTAAATTAGGCTTAAAC
>KB697106.1:0-10677 GCA_000349165.1 Anopheles christyi | reverse complement strand
GCGCTCGTTGCTGCTTTATTCTACTTATGTTTGTGTCGAGCGCTCTCTATCGTGGCTCGTTTGCCGCGGGACCGGATGTGGGATGGGAAATGCAGGAGAACGAACGAACGAACGAACGAAACGAACAAATCACGCATCCACCATCCGGTGTGTGTGATGACGGTGGTTTTAGATCTCATCAGGATTGAGTTTTTTTTTTTTTTTTGATAATCGAAACACGATCGTCTCTCCACTGTTCAAATCTGGATGTACTTTATTCTGCTTAGCTCACACTTGTACGATTCCTTTTTACATACACGCCGTAGCGCCGAGTGCACGCAACATAAAACAAGGTGAAAATGAGATTTCCTGCTGTGTTCGATTTTCTTTCCTTTTTTTTCGTAATAGGATGTGTTGTGTGTATGTGTGTGTTGTGTGTCGACGACACGCGAACGGAGAACCACACCGTCTGCTCGGTTTTAAGTTTGAGCGAAGATCCTATCATAAGAGTAATCTTGAAAATGTTTGAAATCATGAGAGAGCGAGAGAGGGAGTGAAAGACAGACAAAGATCTGTTTTATCTTCCTCTTTTGATCCGGTCGACGAAAATCTCCTTGAAGCGCGTGACCTATCCTAATCCTTCGTAGTTGCGTTTGTACGCTCGAATTCTATGGTAACCGCGGCGGCAAACACTCGACCCGCGGCAAACCTAGTGCCGACGACGACCCCTTGTGGAGTTGAAGTGCGCTCGCGCGCTGCACTCTGAGTTCGGCGGGACGCACTCGAACCTTTTAAAAGACCACTTTGCTTAGCCGGCGGATTGCATCCCAAGAGGAACATTTGAAACCGGTGGAATTTTCGGTCAACCAAGCGCAACAATCCAAGTAGCGACGAGCGTAGGCGGGGGCGATTCTCATTAGGGCGTCTCTATATCGCTTCCTGCTGGTAAGGGAACATGCGTATGTGTACATACAAACAAATTAGGATAACTGCACGATCACTTCCGTTCCTTCGCCCACATCCAGAGCACTCGAGGTGCGAGTGAAAAATGCAGTTTTTTTTTTATCTTACTCTTCGTGACCGATTGGAAGTTGAATACCCTTTTTGGGATTGAGAAATTCAACATCGATGAGTTAGTGCATTGCAGGCTTGTCAGTCAGTACAGTTCCCAAGATTTAAAAACAAAAACAGTGAAAAATGCAACCTGTAGGATCACGACGAACGAGCGCAGTAAGATCACACCACATCACCGTTCTCGTACCTCTACCAAAACCTAGGGTTGTTCAATTTTATGCCACTACATTAAAGTGAACACACACACATACTTCGGAACGACAAAACTTTTTTTGTTTCGTTTCTACTTCGCATATTTCTTAAAGCCAACAACGAAAATCTTCATGTGAACTTTCTCGACGGGCGCACGACGCCGCAACATCTGTCGCTTGATGGAGGATTGCACTGCGCTTCAACAGCAGCATGTGCATCACGTTGCAGTAAGGTCCTTCCCTCCACCTGATACTGCCCCGCTCCCCAGCGGAGGATCCTCTATCACCTCCTCTTTATTCCTTTTTTCCTTTTTTTTTGCATTGAAACGAGGTCGATGGTAATAAGAGTTGTTTGTGTATGTGTCCGTAATGATGCACTGAACCCGCATTTCGCGATTTTCGCTACGTTTCCTCGATCGTGCAAGATCGCTACACACTGTTTCGTTGCGATCGTCATGATGGGGCTACTAAATCGTCCAGCCCTATACACACTGTTGCAGCACGGCACACGAATGCATGGCAGGGCAGCACGGCACAAACAAACGCTGGTGGTAGTTTGGTAGGTCATGTTTGGGTGTCAGTCCATAGATGGCGAACTCATAACCATGGACAGGCAAAACTGGGAATTCGTCATCAGCTCGCGCAAATGATTATCGTTTTACTGTACACATTTATAATGGTGAGATTAAATTACAACCGCCTGTAAAATATAGCAGATTGTCATAAACTATAGGAAGATCTTTGGACTTTTATAATTCTTTCGTACTTGAAAAAAATAGGTCCAAAATTTTAATAGTACTGTTTACCGATGACACGCATTGTATTTTCAAAACTTCTCGAACGAACAGTGCTCGAGTGCTTGATATTAAAAAAAAACAGAAATTGGCTGCATTCGTCTTTTGGAGGGATTAATGATTTCAAGTAGAAAAAAAATCAGATGTTTTTACACACACAAGATTTTCACATCCTTATTACTGTTACTAATTCACAGTGGTTATGTTTTCCCGTTCCTCTTACTCGTTCTTCGTTCAGTAGACGATTTTTACTCACAGCAAAACCACCATGCTTTTCTTTTAATAGCAACCCCAACGAACACCACACATGCTGTGCATGTCTTCTCATAAAACAACAGTGCCGCCGCGGTCTTGCATACCTGCTGCTGCCTCGAAGTCGAAGAAAGAACGGCATTAATCACTGATTATGTAACTATCGCAAGCTGCATAAACTCGCTGCAAAAATTAAATCGCCCCTAGGCGTGAATGTATCGACGATGGATGAATACGTTGTCAAACTGCAGCGGCGTCAGCAACCGCCTCTGCCAGACGATAGCTCAGTCGAAGGCTACCGGACGATGCAGATTGTTATCGATCGACCGGAAAAGAGGCTCATCGCCAGTTTGATAAGAGACCGAGCAGAAGAAGCGATGGTTTCATGCGAATAGTAAGGGTAGACAGTGGCAAGGGATACAATACTGTATGATGAATCTTTCCCTGTCGCTGGAAGCTTATTATCGCGCAAACACGATAACTTCAGCTAACCCTCTATCGTGCAATTGAAGATGTTTTATTGTTAAATTTATTTCTCAGCAACAACAACCAAAAAATCGGCACTTTTTTGTTGCAGATAATTTACACCTAAAAAAAACACAATTCCACGCACAGTGGCTTGATAACCAGCAAAAAACACACTTGGTTCCATGCCAACCATTCACTTCTACCAATTATCAACCCGGTTTATATGGGGATGGGGCGACCCACACCAATTGGTGCTTACTGGGGCTAGGGAAGTGGTCGTCCTCCTATCACCACCATGACATTGGTTCGGAACGGGTGAGTCGGTGATTTGATTATTAGAATCATAAACCAACACCGCAAAAAGTGTAACCACCCATTCCCCATTCGTTGCCCGTTCCCTGGATCGAAAACCGAGCAGGTCGCTTATCACACATCCTCTTCCCCGACTCTTTTCGTAACAGTCAATTTCCGCGAGCGACATATGTTACCCCGGGCCCCTGGGGGTGTGCGTCACCATCACAACCGGTTGCTTCCATCTCTCTCCTTCCACTTTCGGTAGGTTTGCAATAAAATAGAAAACAAACATACTTCCCCGTTTTCTCCCATTCACAACCCGCGAGTAGGTAAACCATCAATTAACGCACATCCTACTGCTCCCTTCCCCCAATTGCACCACAACCCACAAGCCACAATCCAACTCCGAACACAAAAATCCGATGATAATAGAAATAAGAACAAACCTCTATTATCTTGTGATTGACGTGTATTTGGGCAATGGTTCATGGCACACTGGACAGAGTTTATTAGAGAGACGCTCAATTCGACACAATCCCCTGAAAAGCACACACACACACACTATGTATATGCACATTATTATTTGCGGTTCGAGAAAAGTCGTCGCGTGGTGGTGCAATAAAACTCCATATCGACCCCAATAATTTACCTTTGGAACCACCATCGCCAAATGGGACGGGGACGGGAAGTTCACGTTGGATGTTAGGACAAAGGGATGGACTTTCCACCTATGATGCACTATCAGCGTAGGTAGCTTTATATGAGCTTATTATTTTGTCCTGTGACCTCTGCCACTTTTATCCTTCCAAAAAATTTTATATTCTTCCATCCATGATCAATCCTGGAATTGTATGTTCATTTTCTTTTCCCAAAGTTCGTAAGGTCCGGCGAGATGGGATCGAAAATTAAATAAATCATGTAGCGGGGTAGAGTCGGAAGTGGCCCTGCCAACTTCCACCATGTAATCGAAAAAAGGGGTTCTGACCGCAGTTTTTTCTCCCCCACGTCACATTATAATCGAATTTCTAACGATAGCACGATACAGTTCCGATCTTCTAGGAAATAAAATAAGCACGCTAGAATCGTCGGAGCCTTAAAAGGTCCAATTGAGTAACGGATACAAAATACATTACATTTTGTGGTACATTCAGTACACACATACACAGTAGACTTGACTTCCAACCTGATAGCGATCGCTGCTTGGTGTGCAATAGGAAATTCTCGTTACGAAAGCAAAGCCTTTCATCCCCTATCAATAAAAAAGGACCCCGCGCGTTGAGCGCTTTGCAGTCGTGCAGAGGCCTAAAATTTTTTTGAAGAATTTTCGACCAACATCCAAAAGAGCGGCAGCAGCAACAGAAAAGCAAGGTTGGCCTGTACGATGTGGCGCAGCAATAACAAAAGTTAAAAATTAATGAAACGAAAATTGTGGAACAGTGCACACGAAGGACGGTGTGCGCCCAAAAACCGACCGCTCGGAGTAGAGTGAAACCTCTGAACCTACACACATGCACACACAACACAGTGCAGTGCAATGGTCGTTGATTCGATCAGGATACGAAACTGCGAAAGGATCGTGAGCGTAGAGGGAAATGAAATAAAAATGAAAAACCCCGTTCCAACTGACTGACTCGCCACTCTCTCTCCCTCTTTCCCTTCCTTTCTTTCCGTAGCAATAGCTTGAATAAACCCGGCGTACGCTTCTGTATGGGTGGCGCTGCTGCTCGGTTAGTACACCAAACGCTACATCATACGGTTTATGGGTTTGAAACGGTTTGGGATATAAGAATTCCGCCTCGACTTTAGTGCAGAAGCGAACGGGACCAAATTTGTGTAGGATGTAGGAGACCGGGCAGGAGCAGCAGCATCAGCATAACGAATCGTCACTAACAGACGAAATGTATCCCACACACACACACACTCACACATATGAATACACCAACACGCATACTGGCTTTCGTCCTTACACTTCCATTTCCTCAGTGCAATAAGCAAACCACTTCCCCGGACTGGTATAGCCGTAAAGTCCTGAAAGAGGCCTAAAGAAATTCAGAGCACAGCATCGTCCACCGGATTTAGACCCAAACGCAAACACGCATCAGGATACAACACCAACACACATGCACACTGGAAGGAGCAACGGATCTTCATGTGCGGTAAACCACACTCACACACCCTTGACTATGGGAGATGCATCCATTATCCCTCAGCCAACCGGAGCTACACACCAGCACCACAACACACCATCATCGTGGAAGGAAAGGGAAAAAAATAAGGGACTAGTACCCGCCGCTTGTGCGCCAGCAACATAAAAATCCTACAACGAACATGATGCACCGTCTCCCTTTCGAAATAAAAGGGATTTAACCAACGGTTTGCGATGATGGTGCAGTGTTGTTTCCTCGCACGAGCATAACCTGCAAAAAAGCGCGTGAGGGTCCCTTGGTTCGTTCGTGCGTACAAACGCGTGAAGACCCCATCGTCACAATAACTTGCCAGTCAACTGAAAAGCTAACTTTACCGTTGTGCGCGCACCGGAAAGCAGGTTCACGCAAAAGGACTCTACGGCGCTCTAGCCCCTGTGTGCAGTGTACTTGCACCGCTGCAGAGGGCTTCCACAGAGTGAGGTTCGCGCGTAGGGAGCAAGGGTGGGATGCGTGTGCAACGATCCGGAACCGATTGCAAATGCAGAAAGAGACCCACACACATATGCGCGCGCGCGTCGTTTACAACTCCTGCCGCGATCGAAACTTGCCTTGCTGCTGGCTTGCCTGTCCAATACAAACTTCGGTTGCACGTCGGACAAAATAAAATGCTGTGCTGTGGGAAAAATGCGGAAACGAGATGCTGGAAGCAAACACGCATCAACAGACTTGTCCTGTGAGATGAATTCGGGGATGAAGAATTCGGGGTACGCAGAACAGTTTGCGCGAAACGTACGATCGGGAAGAGATCCGTTCAGCCGACGATACCGTTGTTCGTCCTCGAAAATGCATCCAATTCCTGCTTTACGCCACACATGGCCCTTTTCTTTACTGCCATTTTTATTGTTTTTGCTGCAAAAGTGCACTCGGGGTTGAGATAAATTACCCCACCAAAATAACGGGGGTAATAATTATGCACCAACGAAAACAAGACATGAGAGGTTCACTTCCCCCTCGGTGCAAAAGCGAAACGGGCAAAACCTCTCTCATTTTTTATTGCCTTACTATCCTCAGTACAGGAGGAAGTAGAATTGGGAGCAAAAGGGCAACCGCCTGCTTACCGGTAAAAAGGAGGAAGTTTCGCATTTTTTTGCACATCCGTTTATCATTACATCGCCGCTCTCCAGCAGCGGTTGTGCTTCCACCATACTGCTCTCCATTAAGTGTGGAAACATTCGCCAAAAGCAAGTAAAAAGGACACTGCAGGCGAGATAGAGAAGGAAACACCCAACCGGAATAAATAGGTATGGGGTATAATTACTAAGTAATGCACATACAGACACACACGCACACGCTCCAACGGTTAAAGAATCCTTTTCGGCGACTTTCCATTGCGCATATGTGACTGATAATGTGCCACTGAATGCACATTTAACATTTCCGGATGGTGGATGATTGCACACCGTCAAAACTAGGTGAAAGTCAGAAGTAATGGATATTTTACAGAAAGAAAAAAAATGACACAGTTAATTTGAATGGCAATGAATCAATGATATTTTGACCTAAAATAATCGGAATAATTTACAAGAACGTGTAACGTAACTTTCTTTTGCTTTCTCGTTTCTAAGTGTCAAAACACTGACACACACACAGCACTCCCATATACATTATAAGTAAAATATTTTACTTTGCTCTTGTATTGGTTATCTCTTTTTTTACAAATCCCTGGTTTAGGTGATCTATTAAATCGAAAAACAAAACTTTCATACGAAAAACACTCAAATACTCGTTCGGGAATCGAACCAGGGACAGACGAATTGGGTCCATATTGAACCCGTGCAGTGACAACTATAACAACCGGTCGAATTCAATGACAGCGTGGTGGTACATAAAGTACAAGCATAACTAAACAATTTTAAACTAAAAACATAAAGACTTATACTAATAGTTATTCATTTTAAAAACATTCTGTAATTTAAAAATTAATGCCATAATTTCACCCAAAATACGCGTTTTGTATTAAATTTAAAATCCACTTCATTTAGCATTCATCATTTGGTTCCGGAGTGACAAAGTCCGTACGAAATGGTTTATGCAACATAGTATTCGTTCCACGTTCTCTTGAAAACTCATTTCCACCGTATTACAATGTCCAAATCTATTGCGGCAGCGTAGTAGTATTCCCTCGTCAATGAATTGTTTATGACGAAGTCTGCCAGTGCCAGTTCAACCGCCCGTGGCTCAGCAGTGAAGAGAAGAGCATGCAAATAATAATTGTGCAACCCGCAACTTCGAAAAACAATCAAACCGAAACACACGCCCGAAGGAGGGAAAAGTTCCCGCCCAAGGCTACCACCGCAACACCACCCGAAACATTGAGCAGTGTCGTTGATGCACCCAGCAAGTGAAGGAGCACATCCATATACACACACTTCAGCGACTAATTCGTGACAACAAAGTTAATTATCATCGCAGTATGGGAAAGCGTGAGACACAGGAACGCTGGTGCTTGGTGGTGGTGGTCGCGAAACCGGGCCCGGTGAGTTAGAAACACAACAAAGTTCGATGCAAATGACCTCAAACGTACTGCCGCACATCCACCCCTACTACCGAACACATACACCCAAACCGAGGCGAATACAGCCGAAAGATAAACAGATCCCATCAACCCACATACACGCTCTACTGGTGTAGTGGCGAACGAATCCTTTTTTGCAAACCTCCCCCATCACGAGGTGCAGTGCATAGAATGCAACCCAACGTAAGGTGGGGACAGCGTGTACATGGTGGAGTGTGCAAATAATAGCAGCTGTTTCCCCACCAGTTTCGAAGGTGGAATCTGTCGTTCACAGTGCGCGTGATTTGCTTCCGCCATTCTCGCTGAGGCAAAGGCAATGGTGATGATGATGGTAGTAGTGGATGCGTTTGTCCCAATCTGCCCAACTGACTGACTGACTGACTTTGCTCAGTTTGATTTTCCAACGAGGATGGGATATAACGAAACTCGATGTCTCTGTGCCTGATACCGAAAAATCGGGACCTGATTCATGCGGACTCGTAGGACTCTTCCATTTATCGTTCCATCGATTCGAACGATCAACCATCTATGATGCAAACCCCTGCTGATGGTGATGCATTTGAGCGATACGCTTTCATAGACCTAGAAGGCAAAATCAAGCCGTGATCCGTCAGTACGAGAAACGAAAAGTGTTCTACGAATATTGCGTACGGGAAAAAGCATCAAATGGTACGGAAGTGTGCAAGAAAATGAGAAGCCTGCCGGCATAAACTTAATTGTGCCACAAGCGAACGCATTCAGTGCAAACTGGTGAGAAGAAGAGCGCTTGCTTGTTGGCGCGGCTATCACCACTGCTGATTTTGCTGTTTGGCCAAAACACTAAATGTACCACCGCAATAACCACCCCATCGGGATCCCGACCGCTGTGTCAGTATAGTTTAATTTTCTCGTGTGTTTAAAATTATGGATGCATTTCCCCGTGAGCGAGTTTCTCTCTCCTTTATCACCGCGGCGGCTGTATTTTGTATTTGCGTTCGATAGTTTTCCGAGGGTTTTTGGCGAAACAGACAAAGCTGCTTTTTGTGACTCAATTACCATTTTCGGTTACGAATCGATCCAGCTCGAATGAGAACTCGCCGAAATTAGTGCAGATCAGTAATATATTCATAAGCAAGCTAATTATGATACCGAGAGAATAGAGCTAGCTAGCGAATAGAGATGATGACAGGAAAATGGAGCAAATTGGAGTTTCTGATGATGTTATTTCAATAATCTGATTTTAGCATATTTCTTGTGGGTTTGATTTTGGGAAGGAGATGAATATTGACATCGTTCTAAGATGGTGAATGTAAAATATGTATGTTAAAACTGTATGAACTCAACTGATAAAAGTTATTTCGATTAAGGAAGTTATAACAAATACGAAAAGGTCCGCTATTAAAACATGAAATCACTAGATGAGATCATAATTACATCACAAATTCAACATCTCGACTTAATAATAATCGTTAAGACTTAAACCATGCCATAGTTTGACAATGTTTAATTTTGCATTACACATTCAGTGATCAATATTTGCGATAAACGATTATTCTTTTATGATTTCATCTAAAAATGCCCCTATAATTGCTCAATTGAAGGTTAATTAAGCTATCCATGTCAAGCTACCGCACTCTAATCGATTTAGCTTTTTGCTAAGTTTCGAACTTCAATCTGCAACCGATTTACTTCAATAGTAAGAGATTATCTTAAACGTTTGCAAACGTCTGCCAAATCCCCTTTTTACGGGCCCCGTTATACTTTGCGTTAAAGTTTATCATCGGAGCCTGTCTAAACAACTCCTTTACCTCCCGGGCTACCGATTGCTTTCAAAGTAAGCTCCAAACACCCAGCATCGCAGATCCAGCTGACGTGAGGAAGGGAGGCCCATTGCAGAATAAGTTAGACAAATCGTGGCAAGGCCACACACTACTCTCGTTCGAACCGGGCCAAGTCAGTCACGTCACACGTCAAACGTTAGGCCGTCGAGAGAAGATCGAGAAGTAGCGTTAAAAAATAAAGGCTGCAAGACACCGGAGACGTGGTGGAATTCTCTTCTCGCATCATGTTCGACCTTCATCAACATTGGCCCTTCGCACGCTTCCCTTGTCTCTCTCTCTCTCTTCTCCTGCAGATAGCCTAAATCGTAGGCGTGCTGGTGTGGGTGCTATCGGTGTGCTGCAGTTATGCTCGCATGCGGTTTTTTTTTTTTGTTTTGTATCATGCTGCTGCTGCCGACAAACAGTGCACAAGAAACACCTCAGGCAGTCAGTCAGCCAGTGAAGCCTATATCATGCAGGTAAAACTCATAACTCCGCGTTTGAAGTCGCGTTAATAATACTGTCCGAACAGTTCGGTGTTGCGGGAGACAGAGAGAAAAAGAAGTGCGGGAGCACAAACTTTGCCGGAAAACCCCCGCGTACAAAAACACAGACACTGGACAATTACAAATTAACAAAAACCACAGCATCTAATAAACTCACCATGACTGCCGAGACACAGGCAAGAAAGCAAATATGCCTTCCAGTAACGGACAGGCATACCACCTTCCATCTTTCTCTCTCTGTCTCTTTCCCTACCAGGCAAACGAGTGCTGGTAGTGTTATGATTTAAGCTGTTGTTTTTTCCACCCCCGTTTTCTCTTCTTACCTAGTCGGTTTAAACTCTGATCCAGGGACCACTAATTCGCAGCGGGAAATGATTTCTTTTCCAGCTTAGACGCAGAGCCCAACCGACCTCGGCAAGGACAACTGGGCTGGCAGGGTTGCCCCTAAAGTGCGCGATTGCTATCTAAGATGCCAGAAGCCAAGTCTGTGTGTGTGTGTGTGTGGTTGGGTCGCGAGAAGCCACCAACCGCTGATTAAGACGCCCGATCGTTTAAATCCGATCGAACGACCCACTTCTGAGTGTTGTACGAAACGAAC
>KB697105.1:0-10675 GCA_000349165.1 Anopheles christyi | reverse complement strand
TGCAGCGAGCTTTTTTATATTATCTTTCTCTCTCGTTTCACATTAAACCCCTCCCACGCTTTCAACTAACTCAGCTGATGTCAGGATTTGGCGTTTGCACCATTTGCACGAACGATTAGAGCCAGATTGTTGAACCCTTGTGTAGCTGTCGATCGTCGAGAGAGAGAGAGAGAGAGAGAGAGCGAAAAAAGCGTGGAATGTGTGGAGGTCGTTTGGGGTGTTGGAGGCTGTCATAAATACTCGAAACGGTCTCTAAAAATAGCTCCCAAAAAAGCGACGGACAGCAAAACAAAACACACTTAAAACCTGAAAACCAGAAATAAAGGAAAGGTAAAGCAAATCGTCGAAAATAAATGGATGAATTGTGTATCTCGCTCGCGCACCAATACCAATTCGCATTTGACTGTTTTTTTGTTGCCGTTGTTAAAATATAAGCTCAGCGTTTACTTTTTCTTCCCCTTACTTCTGTGGATTGTTAGAACAGGGCAACCTTTAACATGTAATTATGCGGCTGAATATTTTTTGTTTTGATGTGTTTGGCGTGCGGAATGTTTATGATCGACATTCGAATGCTCACGGTCACTGTAAACAAGTTGTCCTCGGGGGTTTTTTTTTTGTTTGTTTGTTGAAAACACATCTGAACATAATATAGCTTTATGCTATGAAGCTTTTCCTTGGGTGAGCTTTCCAGAACACTGGCCCAGGGGTGTGTAAGTGGGGGTGCGTAATCAACTTTCCCACCCCTTATCAGTACACACGGGATGTCGAACTGTATCGATTAACATAACGCCGCATGATGAGATAAGCGCACGATACGATTGTTCGCATTTTCACGAGCTTCCGAAATGGCCGTTAAGGCCTTCTCCACCCACACCCGAATCGCATATCGCGCAACAGATTAGAAGTTGATAACGAGTGTGAAGTACATCATATAGAGTACTATGAAGGGTTGACCGTAGGAAGCGGTAAGTAACTTCTCCACACAACAAACAAACAAACGCTAGAACACACACTTGTCCATCGGTTGATGGGGCCTAGGAAGGGAAGGGAGTTGTGTGTGTGTGTGGAATGGAAGGATGTTGCACCATCTCGCCCAATGTCAACAAGTAAACTCATGACGATTGTGGGAACCTACCCTCAGAAAAGGGATTAAGCGTGTAGAAGTGAACCAAACACCAACACAACCATGTGTAGCAGATGTGTAGCACTTTGTAGTGCGGAATGTAAAATTGTTACACCAAAATGAAACCGTCTGACGCGTTAGTAGATAATGTTTTCACGCTGCTAATAAACTGGTGGCCCTTTAAAGCGCGCCATTTATTTTTTTTTGTGTGGTGGAATTTCCATCCCCACTTGGCTGTATCGTTATTCTTCTTTCCTGTGTGTTTTTTTTGGGTTTAAATTAAAAATAGCAATACTACCGACTCACTGCCGGTTGTCTCCGTGTGTGTGTGTGTATGTGTTATCGTAGGGGGAATTGTTTTCGCTCTCCGATTACTCTTAACTAATCTCGCACAATCAAAAACAAGCCCCTTCACGCGGTGACCCACTTCAGATTTGTTGTGAACGATTTTGTTTTTTTAAAGCCCAGACATGTAACCGTCTGGGTTTCTTCGCTGTTGTGGGTGTGTGTTTTTTCTACACTGGTAGGCGAGAATGGGAAATTAATATTTGTAAAAAAACGGTTGACAAAATGTTCAACAACAACACACGCTGTCGGTTAAGGGTTATTTGGGTTGCTTTCACCTAGTATGCTGTGGAGTGTTGGTGAAGAGAATGCACCTCTAGTGAACCACTTCTCATTAATCGGGTTTGACTTGTTGTTTTTTTTGTCTTTAGAAAGTAAAGGAAAGTGTTTTTACTTTTTTATAAGATATTATAAACAAACATAAAACTGATTTAATGAATATAAAATGATTTTTGTTGTATGTCTTTTATGTTCGATTATGCTTTATGATTATTTACTATTTATATGAAATCGTGTCAATCAATCAAAATATTCCTTTGTGCTCGAACGGCCTTTTCTTCATACTCCAAAAACCAATGCTACCCCCACTACACGAGAACGAAAACAACTTCTCACTTCCGCTACACGCAAATGGGTGAAACCGATGGAACGAGAAAATATTGAACAGAACCAAAAAACCCAAACAAACGATACTTACGTGTTTTGCTTGGTTTGGTTCGACCATCGGGGGGAAAGAAAATGCCAACTCTTTCCAGTGCAGATTGAAACCGAAAACGAAGAAGGTCCCAAGTTCACCAACATTTAGGTCCATCAATCCACACCACTACCATCATATCACCGTTTGGTCCAAAACATTACAACTGAAACACACACACACAGACACACATAGCATAGCCATACGTAAAGTTGTTGCAACGCGTGGCTACACGTGCCTCTAACTACCTTTTGGCCGCCGGCCGTTAAACCAAGAGGGGTAAAGGGAAAACCTTGAACTTAACCGACCATGATGCTTTGGACGGGGTGGAACGATCATGCTGGAATGGATGTGTTGGAGTAAAACCGTGGTCAGAGAAACCAGCGTGCGGCAAACGTTACACGTAACTTTGGAACCGCGAAAATGGAAGAATTAGTTGGGGCTGTTTGTTTTGTTTTTCGTTTTCCTTTTCCCTCGCTGCAGTGTTTCGGTTACAGCATTCTTTTATGGAGTGTTTTATGGGGGTGATCGTGTTACTTTTTTTTATTATGGTATCAAATAAGTGTATTGATGTTTTTTTACCGTAAACACTGAATGTAGAAACATCTGACGAGTTTCCTTCTCTGTGATTTAGTTGATAGTGTTTCGTTGATTTTTTATCTATTAGGTTTTATTAATTGTGATGTTGCTCCATATTAATATGTATGTATTTAAGCAAACAGCTTTTTGATGCAGATAATGATCCATTTTATTAGCAGCTTGTAGATTATCATAGGCTTTGCATAAAAATAATTCACGCGTGTGCACAATGTCTCGGCTTCTCGTGGCGTCTTTTTGATTTGCAATCAACTTTGTGTCTGTTGCGCGTGCATACATTAAAGAAACGTGCTGCATACTAAAATTACATAAAGGAAAAAAAAAACTCCACACAATCTGTTTGTATTGGTGCAAGCAATAGTGATCGTTGCTACTAAGTCTAGTCGAAAAAAAAAACAAGACAAATCAGAGTAGCGCAGAGGCTGGCAAAAATAAAACGGCGGGTGTTTGTTATTTTCAAACTGTGCACCAATACCACCATCACCAATAACGAGAGACAGTTGTTACATCCCGATACAATTGCCAAATGAGATGAGATGGCGTAAAGAAGTTCCTGGCCAGCAGCACCCCCGCCAGACCGGGGTGGAGGGCTGAACCGGTGACGTGAAAAAACTATGTGTTTACATTGCACGAAGAGAAAAGGTCATCAAAAAACTAACCAAAACAACGCTGACGGTCGATCGGTCGGTTGTTTTTTTGTCTTCTATGGATGGGATGTTCGCGGCCACGGACATGGTTGGCCGTCGTGCAGATTATAATTAGAATTCCGTAACTAGGACACACGATTTAGGGGAAAGAGAGTCACAGAGCGTTTGTTTTCAAATTGGCGTTCGCGGTTGCTGCCATGACACGATCCTTAGTTAGGTGTCCTAAGGAAGAAAAAAACGAGGAACTGGTTAACGTAATGAGTGTGCAAAAATGTTGAATATGTATAAATAAACATATCTTAACGTTTGATGAAATGTTCACCTCTTCCCATTTTGATGATAAATTATGTATGTACATGATCACATCTAACAACGATCGTCTCTCATATTTATTCACATTTAAAAAATGCATACATCAGCGCAACGTTAATGCAGTAAGGAAAGTGCAAACAAGCTTTTGTGTTAGTATGTGCGCTCATCATGCAACACTGCATTGTGTGTAGTGTGCAATGCCGGAGAAATTCCTCTTTTTACATTTGCGGAAGTTTGTGTGTATGTAGAAATGCCGATGCGCTCTATTCTGGTAAGACCTTCCCTGTAAGATTCTTCCCTGTGACCGCAGTCGATATCCGGGCAGCACTCGGGGCAGTTATTATGTCAGCTGACGCGTGTTCAAAACTTTCGCTTTCGGATGTTCGTATTTTTAGCTGTCGAAAGTAGAAGTACCGTGATATGTTTCGTTTTCCTGCATATACACACAGTCCAACACCGCGCATTAGTGTGTGTAAAAATGGGAGTAAATTATTCACATTCGTTTACGGCTTTCAGTTTGCCGCTCTTATACATTTTAGTATTTTATTTTAAAATTAATATTGATTCACTTCAATCGACTTATCTCCTTTTTTTCCTGTTTTTTTTTGCAGATAGAAAACAAAACCTTACAATAAAACGTTAAGCCTTCGGGCAGCAGCCAACAAACCGAGCGTTGTTGGGTTGGTTCGCACAGGAGCGTGGATGATGAGTAGCTTCGGCAGCGTGCAGAGTGGAGGCGGCCTTAACTACACCACCGGTATCGATAGCGTTGACGGAAGCCTTCCGATCGTTAAGCAGGAACCCACGACGCTACATACGATTTCCTCCGCGGACAGCGGAACGAACAACAACAACAACAACCACCATCACCATTTCCAACAGAACACCTTCATGATGGACGCACTAAGTAGCAATCCGATGCTGACGACGGCTTCGATGCCGATACCTTCCAGAAACGCTAACCACCAGCGCGCGATGCAATCGGATCTGGATTTTGCCAACGAGCTGGATCAGTTCCGCAGTTCCGGGCAGCAGCTGCTGCACGATGTTAGCGTCATGGCGGCCGGGAATGCCGGCGGCTACCAGACGGGCAGTCTGCCCACACAGATGGACGGCATGTTTCAGGGCGGTTGGGACAATCTGATCCTGACTGCGGACGGGATCGACATTGGGCCGATGAATGCGGCCGGCCTGCAGATGATGGACACGTGGAACAATTTCATTTCCCCCTCGTCCACAGTATCGTCGGCGACTGCACTGGACGAGTCGGGCATACAGCAGGTGATGGTGGGTGACAGTGGCTCGATTGTGCTGGGCGGTGGTAGCACCGCTGGCCTCGCGTCCGGACAGCAGCTGATGGAAGAGTTCGAGGTGTATCCGCTGGAAGATTTTAACGATGGACTGCTGTGCAATGATTTGAACACAATCGATGGGCTGTTTCATGACGATATCACACTGCTCAGCCAACCGCTAAGCCAGCAGTCGCCCAACTTGAGCGGTGACAGTGCCATCATCCTTTCGCCCAGTCTGCCCCAGCAAATTTTGGGCCGCTCGTCCAACTTTACGTCTACTGGGGGCATGACCATCCTGGCGAACGAGAACACCGTCGGTAGCGTGGGCAGTAACAGCGTGTCGTCGGGCTTCGGTCCAGCTACCGGCGGGGGCATGCAGCTGCTCGCGAACGATCCGATGGTGGCGGCCAACTATATCAACACCAACAGTAACAGCAGCTTGCTGTACGATGAGCAGACGCGCATTTCCTCGTCACCGTTCGAGCTGTACACGAAGCAGGAACCGGGCAGTGCGGTACAGTCTCCGCTTGCCTTCTCACCCAGCAGCCACGGTTCCAGCCCGTCCATCTCCGAGGGTGGCCACCTGATGGTACCGCAGGCAGGTGGTTCCGGTGGGAATAATATGCTTCAGCAACAGTTGCAGAGCACGTTCAACAACAACAACAACACACTGTACAATGGCGCCTCGAGTACGATCAGTGCCGGGAAGCTGATCAAGAATGGCGGTGCGACGTCCCCAGGAAACAACAACAACGAATCAGCCAAGAATCATAATCTGGGCAGCAGCAGCCCCGGACTAGACGGTGCACACCAACAGCAGCCACAGCAACAGATGCCGTTGCGGGCGTCTCGGCGAGGCTTTAACTTTAGCCGGAACAGTGGCAACGTCGGTCAGGTGCAGCATAACCCGAAGTATTCCACCCTGCAGCAGCTGCTGATGAGCAACACTTCGGATCGGTTGGGTAGCGGCGGTAGTCTGGTGCTGGGTCAGTCAGTTCCCGCTGGTAGTGGTTCTGCTGGTTTGCTGTCGGGTGCCGCACTTAGTCCCAGTGGCGGCAGTTACTCCGGTCGTCGGCTGTTGCAGGCTCAGCTGGCGGGGACGAGTGCGGCTGTTTCGGTTGGATCAAATGCCGGCACGTCCGGTACGTCCATGTCACGGCTGTCCTCGTCCGCACCGACACACATTTCCGGGTTCGAGCAGATTTGGCAGCGACGTGAACCGCGCCCTCACCTCCTGTCGACTGGTAGTTTGGCCGAGGCAGGGTCAACGTCTTCGCTGAGCACTGGCAGCATCCTTAGCCCGGAGGCGCCCGATTTCTCGCACGACGAGGGTTACTCAGACGATAGCGATCACTATGAGGATTATTCCAGCGGTGAAGGTATGTTTGTACTGATCAGTGTTTAGATGTGTGGGGGATTAACAACTAACCGAATTTGTTCACTACTCCGTTTCAGATTCCGACAGCGAAGATACGGGCAAGGTTTCGTCCAGTGCCGGCAGCAAGGCAAAACGCTACTTCTGGCAGTACAATGTTCAGGCGAAGGGACCGAAAGGGCAGCGGCTGGTCATCAAAACGCAGGTCGAGGATCCGCACGTGCTGAACGCCGTCACCGATCCCGTCTTCAGTCCGCACTGTTCCGTTCGCGGCATTAAGGTTGGTGTGAAAAGCGTGCAAACTGGTATATGCACACAACAACAAAACATGACTCTATCTTTGCCCCGAGCGTGCCGCTGCAATCGTTGCATACTAGTGTGGATTGCATTGCCAGTTTAGTCTCTTGTTGAGCCTGTGGTGATCAAGAATACCACACCTGAACTGTTCAAGTTAGAAGAAACACATACAAATTTTAAATCACACAAAATCATGACAAAAAGTGAACTAACCGTTTTGGATTCTTTCTCTTCTTCTTCTCTTTTTTCTTTCTCTTGCAACTCACGAAACGCTCTCTTGCTCTTACACTCATACTCCCCACGACACACTGTGGTGGCGATTCTAATGCGCACACATCGGTAAAACGGGATCGCTCGTACGTTTGGTTAATGCTCTTAAGAATCTTCGTTTACAGCACAGCGGCAAGGCGCGGAAGGGTGACGGAAACGATCTGACGCCGAATCCTCGCAAGCTACACAACATCGGCAAAGAGCTGGACAAACTTGGCCGCGTCATTAACGACATGAAGCCGGTCAGCGAGCTGCCGTTTAATGCGCGCCCAAAAACGCGCAAGGAAAAGAACAAGCTGGCGTCGCGGGCCTGCCGACTGAAGAAGAAGGCACAGCACGAAGCGAACAAGATCAAGCTGTACGGGCTGGAGACAGAACACAGTGCGTATACTAGATATATTACTACCGTTTAACCGGATAGCCACTGCGTGTATGCTTTATGTCTTGAATATGATTTTAATGAAAACTCTTTTGTCTCGGGGATTTATTCAACAGAGCGTCTCATGAACGGTATATTGCATCTGAAACAAATCCTGGTGTCAAAGTGCAGCAGTGCAGGAACGGCCAGTGAGAACCCAGAAGAGTACAAACAGCAACTAGACACGTTGGTGCAAACGTCATCCAGTAAGTTTTTGAACCGGTTTGTGAATGGATTATGGCATCCCTTAACGTTCATTTTGCTTTTTTACAGAAATAAAAATTGCTGGCAATTCTACTGAGTTCGTGAACAAAATGCTCGAGAATGTGCGGACGGGTAACAACACCAGCATAGACACAGTGTTGGAGCACTTCTAGGTCCAACCTGCTTCCGGCGTGTAGAGCTGAACATGAACGTTTAAAAACAACAGTGCAAGGCAACGGCAATGTGTTGGTGGGCAGAGAAGAGAAGAAGTCGCGAAGTCACGAACGGTGGCCGTGTTGCGGTGTCATTTTTCCCCCCTCTCGGGAGGGAAAATCGAAACAGCGCGCACCCATCACCAATGACGAATCAATGAGACTGTAAGATAAAAAGAACGCAACCAATTACCTTCGTTTTGTTTCAAAACTCAAATACTTTTTAAAATGGCCTCTTAATAAGTGCGCATTATATGAATAATGCAGAAAACTGCTTGATGCACATGGTGCGTCGAGGAATAAGTGATATTGGCCATTGCTCTGTTAGGGATGAAGTGGTGGAAAAGCAATCACTCCGGAAATTTCGTTGCAAAGTGCAGCCATGAACATATAACAGAGGGATAAGGCGGGAGAGAGAGCGAGAACGCAAAAAGTTGGTCATTATATATGATATTTGAACAAGCATTAGCGAGTAAGCACACATTTCTTTACATACATATACATATATACGTAGATATACACTCTAAGGCTACATGTTAAGGATTATTTGAACCGTTTTCGTTTGACAGTACAACTTGTTGAACGTTACATTTTACACAAAGTGGGCCGCTGAAAAAAAACCTTCCAGTTTGAATTTGTTTCTTACACCTTCCTTCTTCCGTTTGTTGTAAACTCACTGACCAGGCGCTGAAATGCGATAATAGCTCGATGGAAGATCATTATTTTCTCCAGTTATACAAAACCCAAACAACAATACTTTAACAACAAAACGGGTAACCAAAAGTACGCCTGTTTTTTGTAAAATCCCTCAACCTCTGATGAAAAATTAATTTCACAAAAGCACACACACACACACAAACCCTCACCCTCTATGTGTGTAGTAAGGTAATATATTGGTAACCGGTATGACCAACTATCCTTAACCAAAAAAAAACCACACGGACTGAGATGAGTGCCGCGTCAAACGCGACCATATACTTATCATATTTTGTGCCACACACGCGTACAAACATGCAAATACACCAGTTACACATCCATCCATCAGCGTGACTATAAACGGTAAAGGAAAATAAAATACACACAAACACGAATGAAATGAAGCTCAGGAACAAAGTGCGTACGTGGGGTGAAACGAAGAAAGGCTATTTTTATAGGTTTTTATTTCTTTTACATTTTTCCAAGCATTCTTCAAATTTACAGCGATACGAGTTAGACGAGAGAGGGAATTCATACTGTATTGTTGTAATACAGGATAATTCAAGCATAGGAATTATTTTACCCATTCAAAAGTGTCTCTTCAAAATGAAAGACGAGATGAAAGAATAAGACGAGAAGAAAAAAAAAACATGAAATTATATCTGCGTACACTGATCTTTGAATGAATGGAAATACCTTTAACGCATGAATCGATAACCATTGATAACGATAACATATGTACCTAATTACCTTGGAGTAAAAAAAAACAGACATTATATATGTATATACACATATAATCTTTTTACATTTTCTCAGTAATTGTGTGCGATTAATCCTTGTAGGATCGGTTATGAGAATGATAAGGAAAGGAAATGAAATGAATCGATAGATAGTGATAGGATTTGTGAGTGTGTGCGTTGTGTTTTTGCGCAAGAAGTATCGGTGAAAGAATGGGAATCAACTCCCCAGTAGCAGTAAGTGCTTTAGTATGTAACAAATTCCCCTTTTTTTTTACTAAATATTTGATACTATTACTACTCAGCCCGCTGATGTGTTACAGCCGTGTGTTACTAAAACATTGTCCTGTCGCATTAATTGTCGAGAGAGGAGCATTGCGAGATATTCGAAATCGATCGTTTCTTTTTTCCATTTTCCCCCTTTTTGACATAATCGTAGTTGTTTAAGCAATTGTGTAAGTTAGTAGCGCCCTCTAGCAACGAGAGATGATTATTAAGGAAGATGTGTTAAGGATGGCTTGTCTTTGCTGCATAACAGACGGTTCGAGGCATGCAATAGTCAGTGATGATTTTCGTTTTTAAAAAGCGTTACAGGTGGGGTTGTAGTGGGATCTGCGTGATCAAGCAGTGAGAAATGAGTGTGTGATCGAGCGCGAGAGCTTAGAAGTGTACCTTAAGCAGCAGCATCAAGTCGTTGATTGTTCTGAATATCTTAGGTACTAGCATCCGGGAAGGAAGAGGGGCGCTGACACGTGAAGTCCCGGTGCTAGGGATATCGAAAAGTGTGGCTAGAGTGAGATTGTTTGAAATAAAGCACGGCTGCGCGCGTTAGGAATGGGTTTTTGGAAAAGAAGATGAACTGCTATTGGATTAATGATGTGTTTTATGCACACATTGGGCATACATACACCCCTTAAATACTTTATTTTGGTAGCGTTAAACAAACCGAACTTTAAACCATGTGCAAAATGGATTTTTTTGCAGTTTGAAAATGAAGAATTGTGATACTATCTCTGTTTTGCTGCAATTGTCTTTTGTACCCGTTAACTTGCATGCTGCCAAACTGCATTTATTTGAATTCCAAGTCGAAGCGTGCAATTTTTTCTCTATCACGAGTTGGCCAGAACACGTGACGCTAATGAACCCAGTGGTGTGAAGATAACGGTTTTATTTTAATCTGATTTTCGTCATATTTTTCTGCTTAATATTTGGAAATGTAAAAGGTATCACGAAGCAATTCCGTGGTAGATTTTTGTGTGCTGCACAACACAACACAAGAAATTCGTTCTCCCTTAGGCAGCGCGCGCTGCATTATGCAGCGACATACAACAAAACCTACAAACAATCTGTGATTTTCGTTAATTTTATTGTGAGCGTTTAAGTGTCATCCTCTATTTTTCTTGCTACGGTTCGCGGAGGGACTTGCTCTTTTTGGGTGCGGTTATGTGTTTTTTTT
>KB697104.1:0-31019 GCA_000349165.1 Anopheles christyi | reverse complement strand
CCCCCCCCCCCCCCCCCCAACACAAACAAGTTTCCTCCCTAGCAATATGCAACAAAAGGCTATTTAAAATCTAGCACCATCTAACTAACTATCTCCGCTCCGTTTTATGGAATATTTGAAATATTTCATTTTGACCCACAGCCAAGAATGTCACCGCTCGGTAGTTCAGAAGCGCGCTTCCCCTTATCGCCTGCAGGGACAATGAAATATCCATGGTGTCCATCACCAACTCTTTGTTTTTTTATCCGCTCTCGATACCTTTTGGGCAAAAAGGGCAGGGGGGGGGGGGTTGTGGCTTCTCCTTGTCACCCTGTGTCGTATTCAATTTGTATTTAAATTTGTTATTAAATGAAAATGTTAATCAAATTTGTAACTATATTTGTAATTAAATGTAAATTTGTAATTTGTACATATTTGAATTTCTTCAGTGACGACCAATGTTTCCGGCAAGGGGCACACGGCGACTGTTTCATATTGGCGTTCCAACAGAGAGACGGCGAATGTGAACTTCTTACCTCTGTACTATCTGGGTCATCGGCTATAAACAGAAACGGTTCGTTTACTGGTTAAAAAAGCATCATTCGATGATGTAAACTGCCTAGCTTTATTTCCTCATTACGCACTAAACCGCTGAGGGCGATTACGCGTCACCCAGGATTTGCTTCAAATCATCCGGAAGACTTTTCTTCATATTTTCCATGTGGCGTAACAGCTGCTCACGCGTATCACGAACATTAAGCTGCACTGGCAGGGCCGCCATAGAGCTGCTGTTGTTTCCCTGCAGCAGTGTCAACTTGTGGCGCAACCGCAGGATCATGTCGACAATTTCCACCTCCAGTTTGCCCTTGGCCCACTCGGCTAGATTGGACTCGGAGAGTGTCTGCATATGCAGTACCTGGAGCGTTTGCTCTAGCTCAAAGTATCGCGTCTCGTACCACCCCTTGAAGTTGGGCGAACTGAAAAACCGCCTATACAAACCCTCCCAATCGCCTTTGCACGATGAAGTAAGCTGAGGGCCGCACTCGTCGAGCGTAGCCAGGAAGTCTTCCTGTTTGAACGGATGCGGTTGAGGGGCGGATCGGAAGGGTGAAATGTCCTTTTGCAGCGGCATTAGCGAGGCCATATAGCGTTCCAACGGAATCATGAAGCTCTGCGTTAGCTCTAACAGATGTCGCCTTAACAGTGCGGACTGCACAGAGCGCGGCCGGTCTGTCTTTAGTCCTAGCAGAATCTTCTTGATAAACGCCTTGTCCTTCTGCACGAATGGTTTGTACTGTGTGTAGAGACCGGGTGACGAATCCAGCAGCTTGTGGGTGATCTGTTTGATCTTTGACAATCTCGAGATGGTCGCCGAACCATCGGATGACGACGGCCCTACCGCAGTGGATTGAGTGGCTGTCGAAGGTGTCGTTGAGAGCTGCCTTTGCAGCTGCGCTTCCGCACTGTCCTGAAGACGTATCGTGTGTGGCCAGTGTTGCAGCGTCTTCGCGAAGAATGGATTCGTGACGCCCAGTATGATCGAGGGATGGCCGTTCTTGTTTTGCGTGAACTCCTTAAACTCTGTATCGTGGATGGTGAAGTAGGGACGGCTTTCGGCGCAATACGCCAGCGGACTGATAAGGCTAGTGAGCGACTGGACCATGTGGGCGCAATCGGTCGGTGAGGTGCCAGTGACGATGATTGGCTCGCCGGTCAGCACCAGCTCCCAAAGCAGATGAATGTGTGGTAGGAACAGCTGTAAACTGCGGAAGATGTCGATCTCGTGCACGGATGTTATGGTTCGGGTTTGATTATGGCGCCCGTTGACGCCCGACTTGTTCGAAGGATAAAGGCTTTCCACGGGCGAAACAAGCGTACTGTATTTGCCATTTTGCTTCGGAATGGCAAGCTCATACACGCTGCCGAGTAGATGCAACTGTAAAGTTTCGTCAGTGAGCAGAGATGGCCACCTACATACACTGTCACAAACGGCCTCTAGTGTAGGTTCACCAGTGCTGAAATAGGATGGTGCAATCACGCCGCACAGCTCGTAGAACAGATTGATGAACGGAAGTCGTGTCAGTAGGACCAAACTTTTCTGAAAGTAGCCACGCTTGAGGGAGGCATCCTTGATTTGGCGGAAATACACAAAGCCCCAGAAATGGCCCGGATCGGCACGGTGTACCGGCATGCAATGGCAGTTAAACTCTTGCAGTCCTTTGGGGAGTGTAGAATTTTCAGACCCAGAGGACACACGCAGACGAATGTGGAACTGAGAATCTCCCATACAACCTGAGTTGGAATCTGGGAAGGCCAGATAGCAAATGTTCATCTTCTCCTGCTCGGTCAGCGTCACGTGCTTTGGGAAGATCAGCTCCATAGCCTGTCCCAGTTCTAGGTCAAACGTAACAACACAAATGCAGTGCAACCATTCACCGAAGCGATCCCAGGTGCTAACTGCTACGCCTTCCGTTTCAGCTTCCTCCTGCCGGTCAATCATAGCCGAAGGAATTTCCTTCCTCTTACAATGTTCCTCCTCCTCTTGGCCGCGTTCCATTTCGAGTATAAGGCGCTTGTGTTCGTACACGATACGATCAATTTCGTATCGCTCGAGCCGGCCCTTGTCTAGGGTCGCTTTTAGCTCGATGTTTCCCTCCACCATCACGTGCAGCACACCGTTTAGATCCACGTTAAACGATAAGCCAACGTCTTCGAGTCCTTCTCCGAAGCTTCCCTCCAGCTGCAATCTACCAAGCGTTATATTATCACTAACAATGGCACTTTCTCCTTCGTACAGTCGGTGCACGTTACGAAAGTTTTTCACCCGATGGCGTACCTTTAACGGAAGCGTCGAGTTGCGGCTAATAAGTATACGTGGTGATTCACCACCATCGCCTTCTCCATCAATCCCTTCGCCTATCATGCCGATTGACCGTGGAACCAAATCCCACCAGAGGAGGTCCTGAATTGCGCACGATTTATCCCCACTCAGTATGCCGGCGGCAATGGCCGTCCCAACAACTACTGCTTCGTCCGAGTTGATCGAGCTGCTGAGCGATCGACGATCGAAAAATTCGCTAAGCATAATCTGCACCCGTGGAATGCGGGAGGACTCACCCACAAGCATGATTTCGTGCATCGCAAAACGATCCTTCCGGGCGCGTCGCAGGGCCGTTTCCACGTGCAGAATAACACGCTCGAACAGATCCTTGCACAGCTCGTCAACGATGTCTTTCGTTAGCGTCGAGCTAACCTTGTGTCCATCGAGCAAGTCGTCGATCTCCACCGTCACCTGGCTCGTGTAGGACAGTGTTCGCTTGGCCTGTTCGCAGACTTTTCGCAGCTTTCGCATCGCAATTTCATCGCGTGTAATATCGAGCGATTGTGTATCGTGCAGTTCTTTCACGAAGTGGTCTACCAATCGCTTGTCGATATCCGTGCCGCCCAGCATGGTATCACCGGAGCTGGCCTTCACCTGGAACACACCGTTGTAGATGGTTACGATGGAAACGTCCAGGAATCCACCGCCAAACGAACACACCAGCACATACTGTTCACCTATAAGCTTTTTGTTAATCCCGATAGAAATGGCCGCGGCCGTCGGTTCGTTGATAAGCCGCAGCACCGTCAATCCGGCAATTGTAGCCGCATCCAATACGGCTTGTCGTTGCCCATCCGAGAACTGGGCCGGCACAGCAATTACAGTGCAAGTAACAGACACGTCGAGCTGCCTTTCGGCCATTGAGCGCAAGTGAGCCAATATAATGCCGCAGATTTCCTCCGGATGATAGCACTTTGTTTCGCCCTTAAACTGTACCTGTAATCCTCCTTCTTTTTTGTGCTTGCCGAGGATACGCTTCACTTCTATCACACAATTAGCCGGATCAATGTCTGCTTGCGCCAGCGCTTCCTCGCCGACGAGTCGACCCTTTTCGGTGAACGCGACTACCGATGGAATGCGATGGTTGCCACACTCGTTGGCAATAATTTCGAATTTGCCATTTCGGTAAATACCTACGCTAGAGAAACTGGTGCCAAAATCGATTCCTATCGCGACCGTCGTTCCGGGAGTTGGTGCAGTTGCCGTTGCTGCTGTCGGTTGCTGCGAGGAAATGTTTCTTTTCGGTGAAGTCATTATTCCCGCGGTCTCACTAGTTGTGACACACCCACGGCCTGGTTCAGGGCTGATCCGTAGCTCTTATGATGGATTAATGCGGCAAACTGCTACTGCGATGGTATGATTCAAGAAAGCATTCCCGATGAGGCTCCGCCTAAGAAATCTGATCTTTCTCTGATCTGATGTCTCTGTGTAGCGGAAGAAATAATTAAATCTCATTAAACCATGAGCTGATAAACGCTCGTGCCTTTGATTGCCCGCAGTCGTAGTCGAACTCTGATTACGGGCTTTGCATTCGCCATGCACGACTTGTGTCGAGCCGCGCGCTACATCGCCCTACCTTGCCACCGCACACAATCGTTTTGACATTTCATACTGACCACAACATAAACAAACAAACAATTTACGTATGTTTCCTTCTCAACTATGCAGCGAGCTTTTGTCACCCTCACTACACTGAAAAAGTGCATTGAAGCTACACAGCTGTATTTCGCGATTTGTGTGGCGTAACGGGTGGACAAACAATATAATGCTTTCGGAGTAGTGGGAACATTCTGCACTAACATACATACCATAGGGGTCGTTTTCTTTGGGTTGTGGGAAACTACTGGTTGCAGGAACTGAAGCACTTCAGGCTGCTTATGCTTTAGCTTTATTTATGCAATCCGAATAGCTAGGGAAGGTTAACGGGCGTATTTTCACATAGAAAATTAGATAATCGCACCAACCGATGGGTTGGTATCCGTAGGTTGCATGTATCGCTCGAGAGTAACAAAGCTGTCTAAACACCACTTTCACCTTCAGGGCAGTATTGGCAGTACACGTTCTAACACACATACACTGATCACCAACCTATCCTACCTGGCCCTCGCGTTCAATAATATAACATAATTTAATTATTTTGTCGACAACTGCATCTATTGCTCAATCATACTCAAATCAGCCGCACAAAGTAGAACTCGTTCAGTGAACGGCAAAGACAAGTTACTTCTTTAGTTGCGAATTTCCGATTTTCAGCGCAGTCGCACCAACCGCGCAAGACGTTCGCGTGCGCGTTTGTACCATGTGTTTCAGTGCTAGTGTTCGGTGCGAATCTCCTGCGAAGAAGCGGAACCATGTGTATAAACGTTGCTTTTTCTCGAGGAAAACTAACCCTTAAGTGCAAGTGTGACAAGTTCTTTAAGGAGTTTTCTTTTTAAATTTTACTTTTTATAAGGTAGTTTTCGTTAGCTCAGTACAGGAAGTCCCCGAGTTACACGGTCTCGGATATACGCGGATTTTATATTTGATCGATCTTCGAACAAATTGTACTGATTTGACACATCGACTTTCAAATGTGAAAAACTTGCCTTTTTCAAAACACAAAAACTAGAAAATTATTATTCTTTTCATTACAATTCCTACTCAAAAGCAATTTAAATTGCTGATATTATTATTTTTAACGAAAATTGTTCATGTTTTATGGGTATTTTAGCTTAAAACGAAAAACTCGGCTTACGTGGAAATTCGAGATACGTGGTCTGGCCACGGTCGGAAAAAAACGCGTATCTCGGCGAGAACCTGTACTTCTTTTAAACACAAACTGTTTAAACACATATTATTTGTAGTGTTTAAAGATGAAAATGTAGTTATATTGGTCGATAAATTATCGTTTTAGTTTTTGACATGCACATTTTATCATTTCTATTGTAAATCTAAAATATTCAAAAAATTCAAACTTTTTTTGTTCCTTTTTTTGGCAAACTGTGCTGTGCTTCTTATATTTGCTACAATATGTATCTTAGTATAAGTATTTATAAGTAAACACTTTAAAGAGTTTCGATTTAGTTTTTAAGCATTATTCGGCAAAATCCAAGGTTTGTTTTTGTATTGATGTTCGGTAGATGGATACATCATTGGACATTCAAAAATTTACATTTATCGTGTACTTATTTTTATCAGACTATAAATCTGAAAAATTAACTTTTTATAGGTATTTTAAAATTTAGATGATGTTTGTATACATTTTAAAACCATTTATTCTTTCATAAAAACCATACTTGCATTTTTTCATGTGCTGTTTCTCTTCATCAAAAAACCTGAAGAATTATTGACAGCCAATCGGATGTAAAATATAAAAGTCTTCCCAATTATTTCGATATTTCAATACAAATCGAATTGAATGCTGTACAAATTCGTATTTGAAGAATATAATTTATTTTTACGTTTCAAATTTGTTTAAATAATCATTTACCATCGCATTTTATATAATATAAATTCATATAAATATCTACTCTGCCGAAAACTGTTACAGTTACCCTATTGCATATGTTAGATGTTATATTTTTATAGTTCTCATTTTTTTTACTCAGGTATGGTAGCCCGCATCATAGCCGATCCCAATCGGTCAAAACTCCAGGAAGCAGAGCATCAGGCCGTCCAAATCAACTATGCTTGCCACAGCAACGATCAAGGTAACCGAAAATCTAATGACAATGAGAACTTTATTGCAAACATCTCGAATACATTGAATATTTTTAAAATTATCCCTACTTACCTCTAGAGTGGCTTCCATGCCCAACACAGGAGTTGAAGAGGAGTACTACCGACTAAGGCATTTTTCCATTACTGGCAAAGGTGTCGTGAACCGGGGCGATTCATTGAAAAGCAGACGTAGCAAATCAAACAACAGCGTAGCCAGTTCAAACTCTAGGTAACGCATAAACTATTTCACACGGCAACCCGCAGAACTTAGTGCTTTAACATTCTGGCATCATCCTTGTGACAGCATATTAAACGGTTTAATAAGTTCTCTTACGTCCCACATGGCGACCGTTGAACCAGAAAAGCAGAAAACCCCGTATTTCGGATAGAAGATGCTTTAGTTTAAGTTTTAATTAACCAATTACGCCGAACCACACATGGTGTGTAGCCAAGCAAAAAAAAAACTACACACATGGATGTTATTTGCACTTTTGCTGTGCGGTCCTCACAACTGTAGTCTGACCCATTTTCATTTTATTGTATTACAGTACTGAACATTTAACTCCTGCCGCTGGTGCCGTTGCCGCCGGATCGGCTCGAACCTCAGCAACGTGCAGTTTGGCATCGAGCCGAGAGAGCAGCACATCTAATCCGGCGTCTGGACCGTACAAGTAATGCACGTCGAGCTGGCGGATGTTTTTAACGCCAATTTGTATAACCTGTTTTCATTTGTTCTATCGATTCTATAGGGTGCTGATGCTGGGTGGACCAGCCGTTGGAAAAAGCTCATTGGTGTCGCAGTTCATGACATCGGAATACCTGCATGCGTATGATACCAGCATAGGCAAGTGTTATTTTTCTTAACCTTACATTATTTCTTTTTTCAACTGTACTGCTGCTTTTAAGTTTAAAATTTGTGCTGTTCAATTTCATCCTTGGACCTGTACCGTAGTGCAGTTGTCAAGTCGTACGACCCAACAATATGCCCGGCATGGATTCAATTCTCTTAAAGACCGAGTTACCACCCCCTACGTCGGATTTGACTATATTGTTATCAATAAACTAAAAGGTTACAAAAATCCAAGTCGGTTTTTGTCTTATGCGTAGACTTTGACCGATTATGGTTGTTGCGTCAAAGATGAAAAAGAGATATTGCCTCCTGGAATTGAAAACTAATTTGATTCGGTTACAAATGGTCTATTAAAGCTGGCAGCAGGGAGTTTCACAGGATGTTGCAGGCAAAGGATTTCGCAGGAATACCTACGTACGCAACATGTTTGCATAAATGTTTCGAATATGCTTTCAACCGATTCCCCTTCGGTCACCCATTCCACGCATAAAGTGGAATGTGCTTGGCTACACACCATGTGTGATTTTAAGCGTAATGAACCTGTCAGCAGCACATTGCCAATCATCAATATTCGTGTTTAATTATTTTCCGGGAACGCCCTACACCTGCATTGATGTCCGGTAGCGATCGAATGAGCATAATGGCCATTCAGTTACATGCTGCGATCATGCCATCAATTCGTTGACAGTAGAATGATAATGAAATTCTCCTATTTTGGCAATTTGTTGTGAACATACCAACAAATAAAAACAAAATCTATTTTGGAAAAACTTACTATTGCTTTAATGGACGAAGCGTTTCATGATGAACCTATACTACTTTGAAGCTTGTTTGTCAAGACAAAATAATTTTCCTTACATCAATATGCCACTCAAAAGCCGGTTATTTCCGTTGAAGAAAATCAATTTCCTCTTTGCCTTGCAAACACGCTCCTTAGTCTGGCAAGAAAGATCGACACAGCGCCGACCGGTACCTGTACGTAAGTAATGCAATACATACAGGTAAACGAGCATCCGCGCAAGTGTACGTGACGTCGAACTGGCCTTCTACTGACCCAAAAGGACTTAATTAAATTTCCTTCTTTATTCTGCAACGAACCTGCCCATATTACCGGTGACGCGTACATAACCTTTGCGCGAGTGCTATTTTAATACTGGTCACTACTACTTCTCTGTGACCTGGCGATAAGTGGTCTTCGTCCCTTCGCTGCTGATTGCTTCGCTCATAATTTCTATCCAGCTATCATCCATGCATGGTGGGGATGCATCTGTTGCTGCAGTGGCTTGTCATTTCTTCAACAGCACCGGTGAAACGTCCGAACATTGCAGACACCTGCACTTTCCCATTGTGTTGAGCTTTTCATCGCACTCATCACCATGCACCACAATGAAGCATGATTCATCGATTTTGAAGTACGGCAACCAACAGAGGTAATTTAGCCATTGTTCTGATGGATGCACTTTGGTACAGATTGGGAGCACTAGAATTGTTTGGCATCGACAATAGATGATGGTGTTGAAAAAAGTAAATGCAATTATTTATAAAAGATAAGCTACTTTCGTGCCTCAACGTCCTCGCATCTGGCGGGCCTTACAACAGTTTTTGATTAAAATGCTTTTGTGTTACATGTTTTTGCTCCGCTTTGTTACGATACGTAATAATGTTACGAATCACTATAAATTATCCTAGTGACAGGATATCAATGAATATGCAACCCATTTCTGAGGACAGGATTAATATTATATGATTTCGAAAATTCTAATAAAATCATGACCTTCTGCCATCTTCCTCATTATGTGAATTAATTAATTTATGTCCCTTTTTCTCCCTCCCTTCTGCAGATGATGATTCGGGCGAAAAAACGGTTTCCGTGCTTCTTAGTGGAGAAGAATCCGAACTGACGTTCATCGACCACAGTTTCTCCGAAATGGCGGTAAGTTTATCTTTAACCCTACTTTTACATTTGATTGAATTCTCGATTCTTAATGGGATTTCCTCTGTATGTTGCATTTTATAGCCGGAAAATTGTATGTCTACGTACGATCCGCACGGCTATTGTGTGATATATTCATCTACAGATAAGGAAACGTTTTTTATAGCGGAACGCATTCTGCAAATTCTTTGGACGACGGAAAATATCGCCCAAAAGGCAGTGATACTGGTAGCCAACAAAGCAGACCTTGCTCGGTGTCGGGTAGTAACGTCGGATGGTAAGTTTATTTCGGCTTGCGTGTTTTCACGATTGGATAGAAAAATATAAAAAAATCATGTACTATGCGCAGAGGGTAAAGCAATGGCAACACAGTACGATTGCAAATTCATTGAAACATCCGTCGGAATCAATCACAATGTGGACGAGTTACTGGTGGGTCTTCTCTCGCAGATAAGATTGAAATTAGAAAATCCGGAAAAATCAAGGTACATCAAACAGCGGAGCAGAGTTTAAGATTGTATGAAATTGTATTATTTAATTATTTAATTATTTGTAGGGATCTGTTCCGGAAACGATCCATTCGGAAATCGAAGCGTCGAGCCTGTTCACCATTGGGTGGAGCAATCTGTCTCACCGGCATCGGTGGCAGCACAAATCCAAGTACTCCAGTTTCTGGACCTCCGGTAAGTGGTGGTGGAGGATTCGTCGACACCCCACCTGGAAGTGCGCATAGCAGGTAAGAGCTTCAGCAACACTCTGCGGTGATGGTACGGTAGTAATGGTATAATTATTTCGCTTCTCTTATTTCCTTCCCGGTCAGTCCCAGGAAATATCGAGGATCACGAACATCCGCTAGCTTAAAGGTGAAAGGATTGCTCGGCCGTGTGTGGGCTCGTGATTCGAAATCCAAGAGTTGTGAAAATTTGCACGTACTGTAAATTTCCTTCACCAACTCTCACTTTCGTCTAATAAAATGCACATGCAGCGCAGCCTAAAACAATCGAACGCGAGCGTTGCTTTTCCGGACACTGTGCGTTTTGTTTTCGATTGGTTTGCTCTGCTGCTGAGATGCAAACGAGTACGATGCAAACAGCATAGGATGGCTCCCCCGCAGACCTCGTTTAGGGATGCAAATGAGTGATTCCAGGAGGCAACCATACTACACTGTTCGATATGATCCGTCAATAAGTTGACTAAAGCGTAAATGTAAATACATATGTTTATTGTTTCCCTGTTTCCCTGTTTGATCCTTCTTCCTACTGTAAACATAGCGCACAAATGTGTTTTCGTCTTAAAGTTCCTAAAGTGTTTGCAAACCAAATTCGATGAATTCCCGTTGCTGGGATCCACTAGAGATCGTTAACTCTCCAAAAAAGTTCGATAGCTACAGTAAAATGCGTCATGAAGTAACAAGTTATGGTCGCAGTGTGCACATGCGGCACAAGTTAACTTTATTTCACAATAATGTATGTTTTTCTGGTCTCGTTTATTATACATAATATCTCACGCTGGTTGGAAAACTCTTTAGAATCATATTCAAGTGCATCTGTAATTTAACAATAGTGAAGTTTTTGTCTTTTTTGCTGAAGCAGTTAACAAAACGCTACTAAAAAGAAAAACATCAAAGAAAGTAATAAGAGACCATTTAGATCGCGATACAAAGTACAGCTTAAAGAATGATCGAACGATCTTTCAAATTGACGAAATAGAAAAACCAAGTTTCACAACAAAAGCTATAAAATGCATGTCTGGGAAAGTGGTAAAAGTGCCTTTGCTTAGTTGCCCCATCGACTGTATAATTGGTTGACCTGTTTTGCTCTGCTTATGTTCACTTAAAACCACGTTCCTCATAGTTCATACATAGAGTGACGGATGGATAAGTTGCTTTCTAGCTTTTTCAAAATTGTGGTACATTATTGGTGTGAAATACTTTACGAAAGACGCTGGGGTACCAAAAGATGCGACCGCATATAACGAACAAATGCAAACAAATCATTGTTATCTAATCAAGTACAGGTCATGACGAATCCTGCGCACTTATTTTTACTGTTTCTACTTACTATTTACTCAGCTTTCCAAAGGCTGGGTTTCAATTATCGCATGCTATTGCTCATACATACAAGCGAATAGTAACGCTAGAACAATAGGTTGTTTTGCATTTGTGCGAGTTAATTCACGCGAAATTGTGAAGCGCTAGCCATATTTTATCAACAATATATATTTTAAAAAATCTTGTGCTAAAGCGCAAAATTGACCAAACATGAATCATAATACACCATACACAAGAACGGTAGGGACGTAAAATAAAATTTTGCTAAAACAGCTGGAAGACAAAATTTGATGAATGGACTTGTCAAGTAGAGCTCGTACAACGTGAAATATTTCGTAAATATCATACGAGCCCACGGCTTCCTCTCTCCAAGATAGAGTTATATAGTGTAGTAGGAATTGTAATGTGAGCGTTTTAAAGCAATTACATGCACTCAGTACCATTTCCTAACCCAGTCCTGCCTTGTTTTTTGTAGAGAGTATTGCAATGATAATGATAGTGAAAATCATCGTAGAGGTGAAGTTTTTGTATAATGGAATTAAATCGTAAAGTAAAACTGTTTCCACAATGTAACATTAGTATACACATTTATAGAGAAAGAAAGTGAGAGAAAACAAATGCGTCGCAACAGTAGTATCCATTATGATATAAATCGATCGAATTATTGGCGAAAAATGATTATAAAGATGCAAGAGTAAAAAGAATCTAGTTCACAGTAGATTTTTTTCCATAGAATTTTTACACTGTACCAATATTTAACGATCAAAAAGGTTTACAATTGCTCGCGCTATAAAAAAAATAGATCAGTAAACGCATATGCAGAAAACATACACAAAACGAACATATTTTAGCAGGAAGCTGACATAGAAAAGTAGCAAATGAGAGACCGTCGTTAAATTACGCAGTTAATGCAAGCAGGGTACAATAATGAACCGGCACTAGTTCACGCCAAGTGTTATTTTTGAGACAGTATCAAAAGCAATCGTAAAATATGTATCAGCAGTGTAATAGGGAAAATTAATGTTTTTACCATTTTCCGAAAGTCCCATTGTCGTCGTCATCCGTATCATCATATCCTGTTGATACTTCCCCAGTGCGTGTTTAGATGTACGCACAATGTATGTACCAGATAAACAAACATCATTCCGTTAATGCGTCTTATTGTGTTCCGACGCGTTATAGAGTAGTTTTTTTAACGTAGTACTAGTGGAAGAGCAAGCGCGACAAAAAGGACTCTCTACGGGTGCAACAATTAGGAATAATGAAATGAACTTACGGAAACGAAATCGCATCAGTATGAATATGTGTGTGGTTCAAATGTGTAAGCAATATTCTCCAACATTGTTGTTTCTTCATCAGAGGCTTATGAACTTATTTTTCGATTTAGCACCGTACCAATTCCCGACTTTCATTATCTCGTGTGTACACAAGGGATGCATAGGAGGGAGCGCAATCAAATGCTGCACAGCATTATTATCTGAATGTGATTTGTAGTATATGTGGACAAACAGGACCGTGCACAGATTAATTCAAACTTTAGCCGTTGCCATCCCGATTTCCTTAGTATACGCTCGGGAGAGAAAATAAAAGTCATAGACGTGTGTTAAGCAGAAATGACTGCTAATATGTGGTTCGATAAGAAATGCTAGATAGATAGGAAAGCAAAAGCGCAACAATACATTTTGTTGAATATATGCAGTGAATCTTGTTGGGTCCAGCAAAATAAAACTAAACAAACATATAAATCTTCTCTTTAACACACATCATGATTCTTGCTGTTTCTTAAATAAAGTTAAAGATGTAAAAGAATTTGATTGATTACATCAAGAAAAACATAACACCTTTGTTTTTGCGTGCATTACATTAGTTTTGTAAAGAAAATTGTTGGATGCATCTGTAAAGGACTAGAACTCTTTTATAATTGAAAGAAAGGCATGCGATATTATTTTTCTATTATTGTTTGCCATTTATTTGGTTATAATTGTTATTACAATGTAGTCGCTGTGGTAAGTTTGCAAAAGCTACTCGAACTATTCAGTACACTTCTTAAATATGTCTGAATTATGTATCATCATTATAACATCATTAATAATTATGCTCTTCGTGCACGCTCGAACAACTAAAACATCACGAATCAACTTAAATTGATCCCTAATTCAACGTTATACCGGCGAAAGACGCCTCTAACCCTGCGTCGGTAGATTCCATCCGGCTGCGAATGTGTGCCAATGTGTTTTGGTAATGCATCTCGATTTGCTTCGTTTCTTCCGTGGGTTCCAGATTCGGAAGCTCCTCGTTGATTTTTGCTATCAACTGTAAATGAAAAAAAAAAAACGCGAAATGTCATAAAACGTGTTGATGTTCTGCAACTTTATATCGTTCTTTTACTCTTCATGTTTACCTGGTTAAGCATTGATACGCTGATTTGTGCATTTCCCCGGCTGAAGTAGAAAATGTAATGGTTCAATAGTTCCACATACAGCTGTAGCTGTACACCAACGTCCAGGCACTGCGATGCTATCTTGGCCGCTTTTTTCAAGCATTCCAGCGTACGTTTCTCATCACGCAGCTCTTGTCCATTTTGTCTGTAACAAGAAGAAAGTATTGCGATATATATGAAAGTTTGTCTATACGTTTACGTTTACGTTTACGTTTTAAATCATTGTCTATCGTCCATTTACTTACTTTCCACTCCAAAATAAACTGGCGCATGTAACTACGGCTCTGCATTGGTCGGGTTTTTTTAGCAGCTTCGACGCTGCCAAGGCGCAGCTCGTGCGCAAGGGTTCAGCGTTTTCTTCTGAAAAGCAAGTCATTTGTTCGACGGTTGAAATGATCAACGTAATGGCAGCGAACTGTGACTTGGAGTCAGAAATTTCGTCTTCATACAGAGAAAATGCCTTAGAAAAAAGTGACCAACACGTTAATACACTTTTGATGAGAGTCTGCTTTGCTCACACCACAATGAGAACCATACCTGTGTTAAAAAGTCGTATGCAACAGCTTCATGGTTGGTGTATGCAATTTGTCCGATGCACAGCGCTCCTTGAAGGTACATCCTCAGCGCCAGCTCAGGTAGTTCCGATTTTGCCAGCACGGCAATTGTGCTGTGGCAAAACTGAAGAATTTTCTGGCACTTTTTGTCCCACATTTCATCTTCCGTCGCGATTGATTTGTATTTATACGCCAGCTGGTATGCTTGAAATACGAGCGGTGGCAGAACGTACCGAATGCGATGCTGTCCTCCAGTACCAAAGTGCTTGCGCGCAGCGATCAGTATTTTGTACTGCGTGTCTGGATCGTCTGAGTGCAACACATGCACAAACCGACCCACGATACCCTGATCCTCGGCAAAGTCTTCCATATTGCCGCGAACATCTGCTGGTTGATCATCCTGATCACGGATGAGAGGCGATATGATCGTTAGCACGCTGTCAACTTGTTCAGCCGTCGGTACGAGTGTCTCATTTTCAAGAACATTCATCACGATGAACAGGGCGAGCGCTTTTCTCGAAGTGTAGTCAAACTTTTCCAAAAGCGGCGTAAAGAATTTTAACTGCAGAATCGTCAGAATATTGTTGTAGAAATCTACGCATAATCGCAGCAGGCGCGACAATTCTTGGTTCACCGATAAGGAATGTGAAATGCTGGAAAATAAAGTAAACGACTGTAAGCCTGATAACGTAAAAGCATTGTGCGTACACTCTGGTTAACTTATTGCTGCCAATACTTACTTGGATAGTTTTAACTGATCCAAAATCTGTGCGGTTGTTTCGAGCACTTTGTCTACGTAGTCCACCCGATCGGGGTATACCTTTTGAGCCAGACTGACAAGGGCTACTTGTAACGAGACCGTATCTTCCATAGGCATATCCGTTCGCAATTGTACAATGTTGGCTATCTGCGTGCTGAACACCTCAAACAACTGAACCTCGGATGGAATAGCAGAAATGATTTCGGTAGTGCCAGCTGATGTCTGTGTGACCTTTCCATTTCGTTGATTGTACAGTGCCAGTCGGTCTATCAGTGAAATTATGATGTTTTTTACGTTCACTCCTGGTTGTAGCTGGGCACAAGACTTGAGGAATGGGTCTAGTGTCTGCAGATGAAACTCATCTGGAAACACTTGAATAATGCATTCCATAAGGTACTCCTGAGCAATCGCATCACGACAGCTGACCACCTGCTCTAAAATGCCAGGCAAGATGAGCCGTTGGTAGATATCGAGTGTAGCCGATTCGAGCTGTGACAAACGGACCAAATTGGTTCCAACCAAAATCTTTAGCTCCTCCCGCTCTTTCTCACGGCGAGCCCTTTCGCTCGAATGACCCTGGTGTTGGATTCGCACCCACAGTTTGTTCATCTCAGCGAAGTTGGTGAGCACAAAGTCGATCGCATCGATCACTGTGCCCTCGCTCTCTTCGCCCGATGCTCCGACATACATCGTGTCCGGCAGAATATTGCGCGTACACTGGAGCAGGTAGTTGCGTAAAAACAACCCCCTTAAGGGGTGTTGTACACCCCGGCACATTTCCACCAGATCCTTCAGGATGCTGCGCTTTAATGCACTGTTCGTCTTAATATACACCAAACCGACCGTTATGAGGAGATAAAGTCGGGGAACAATGTTTCCCGCGTACTGCACGTGTTCGTAAAGATCCGGCACCTTGCGCCCCTTCTGAAACTCGTCCAAAAGGTAGTGCTCAAAGTGGCGCAACTCATCAGTGATGGCCATGTATAGCTCGTAGTAGCTTTTGGGCGATAATAGCGAGGTCCGCAGTTCCCCAAGCATTGTCGAAGCACAACGCATTGCTTCCATTAGCCGATCCTTATCCAGGAAGCGCTTCATCTGGAAGGACTGAGCTCGCACGACCGTCATCGCTTCGGCGAGCAGCTTGTCCTGTTCATCGACTGAGTTTATCGGTGTTTGAGGCTGTGGTGTAGATAAAACGATTTGATTAACGAACGACTAGCTCTCACGCCGACTCGCGAATGGCGAAAGGGTTGGATGAAATGAATCACAAGCTTTTGTTATATAGGTAACCTGAGGAGATCGTCGATACAGTGCCGAGTTGTCTAAATTGACCGAATTCCAAAGGTACATGGTGTCAAAGCTAATTGTTTACTACTGCCTGTTTTCGACCGGCATAAGATGATGATATTTTATGGGAACGTTTCAGTTTGCACTATTGAGGGATGGGGCGGGACAATGGGTGGAAAAGTGATTATTACCGATTTGCACTTACCATTATTTATTATCTTTCTGCTTTTTATTATCTTGACTGTTTCTTCTGCAATTACAGTTCTTATTTGTTTCGTTTCGATGCTGTCAATATGCTCTTGTCAAAGTGGGTTAAAAAACAGGTTCTATTTGACGAAAACGTCAACTTCATACTCGATTTAACGAATGTATACTGCGAGCACGCACCGACAGAGGTTTCGTTGAATCATGATTGAATTTGAAACGATGGTTTAGCGAACAGCTGACAGCAAGCGAGAACCCTAACGATTACCCACTCGCAATTAAGTAGCACAATTTTTATTGCTACATTTCGAGCGCATTTCATGAAACTATTCGTTATTATTTGCCTAAAGAACTCATATGTATATAAACTTGATTTCCTTTATTATATAATTTGGAAAAACTTAAACAATACACACAAATGCCTTAAAAATGAAAACAGCAACAATTGTCCCAAACGGTGTGTTGTTAGATTCTTGGGTGTATATCTCCTTGATTACTTAAATTTGATCCTTTATATGTCAATTGGGAAAATGCGATTATCCAAGAATATACACATGAAAGACTCTTCACAAGAGTGAGTCTCGATCTGCCTGGTGTGGTGGATTTCGTTTCGATATTTGTTCGAAAGAAAATAACTGTACATTATCATACATTCATTCGTATCCTTATGCGCTATTTCCTTTTGAATCCCGATGTTGGACCTAAATCATGCTTCCCAATTATAACAATCATGTGGTTGCTATCTACTAACATGTACATTTGTCCAAAAAAAGGATAACACGCAATAATAATAAACGCGACTGTGTTCGCGCTATGCTGAAAATAAGGATAATTTTGTTAAACGGCACACGAATGTTGCACGCAGTGAACACCATCAAAAAGCAGTTTTGGTTAATGTTGCAGATAGTGCCACAGATACAGCAACGGCAGTTTTGCTTGTTTTTTTTCTACACTCGAAGTACGCGGCCGTTCCGGTTCCTTTAAAAGTCCCTGCTTATTACTCTTCCACTTCATCATAGTAGCGCTTTGGCTTCTTTTTGTTTTTAAATTATAAGGACTTGTTTTGTCAAAAATCGGTTGAAGTCGTAAATCCGTCTGTCCTACGTTTGCAGGATCGAAACGTGCTTCTAATTTTAATTTCGACGTCTTCATGGTGTATGGCTTCGTAACCGAACCGGAACGACACTATTTCGGCCTTTAATACTGTGCATATTCTCACAGCTGTGTATGGAAAATGAAGAAGTTTGTGCTTAAGCATACAGAGCAGAATAAAAGAGGTGCACATTATCATGGTAAACATTTCCCGCCGCCAGCAGTTGTAGAAAAACAATTTTAGCCACGTCCATAGGGTGGGTATCGGCGGCTAGGATGGGGAACGTAACCCGTTCCGACAATCAGCTCCTGTAATTCGCCCACTTTGCGAATTGCCTGAACGTGCTCGTGTACGAAGGGGTTGGAGGCTAGAACGTAACTTTCAATGTCACACTCGTTGGATCCACGCAGAATACGGAAACGTCCTTTCTCGCCCCACCATTGGCCCCAAGAGTTGATAGCAATCTAAGATTGATAAAATAGGTACGGTAGGAAGGATAACGAATTAAAGGGATTGTGTGCAAAGCTGGTGAGGTGGAAATAAAAGCTTACCCAATATTTCACAACGTCATAGCCCACTCGTTCCTCTCCCCAACCGATCAGACGTACCGAATGATAAGCCGAACGCTCTTCAGCGGGAGTGGCTGCTGCCGAGTGACGGTAAATTCCACTGCGGTATGAGAAAAAGTCACGATACACTCGCATGATTGCTAGGGAAACATTAAAAAAAAAGAGAAAGTATAAATGCTCGCACGATCTCCGAAACGCCGTTTGTGAATCTCTTCCTAACCTTGCACCGTTCCGCGATCCTTGATCTCGGCCATGATATCAGTTTCGTTGTTGAGACTGAATGCCGGTCCCATTTTGTACATCAAAGTACGATTCACCTTAGCTGGCAGCTCACAGTTGGCCGTGATTAGTGTGTCCTCATTACTGATTTTGCATACGTTTTGTGCTGCTATGTATGGGTAGCACTCTTCGTTGACTACACTGCAAGCCGAAAAAGAAAAAATTGTAACATTTAGGACGACCCATTCATAACCCACGGTGGCTTTATCATGCGTACCCCACTTTACGCAGATACTGCCAAGCCGTGTCCAAGTGTCCTCCACTGCATCCACGCTGGCGACGCACACAGGCCAACATCTGTTGAGGAGCCAGTTGAACCATTTCGCGACCCTTCGACAGGATAGCAAAGCGATCGGATGCCATTGTTGCAGTTGAGAATGCCCAGGACGAACCGCACCATCCTGTGAACAGGAAGAAGAAGCATGAAAATCACAAAAAGAAAACATGCTATATGAATCCCCCGCACTTACCTTGATCCCGCGCTTCCGTAATCAGCCCAGTCCAGTGCTCGCTAGCATCAAAGCGCTTTGGCAGTAAGCCTCCCTTATTACTCAATCGTTTCATTGCCTTCACGCGGAACTTCGGTTGGAAGGTGCCGAGACGCAACACCTTTCCTTCATCATACTTTCGACCCCACCATTCGCTATAGTTTGTTGCCTTCCAACCAGTTGACCGCTCCAGATGGTTCAACTGTCTGAGCAGATCATCGTCCACCAGACAAACATCCTCCGTACATGTGACAGAACCGTCCATGTTGCATTTGCTGAAACAGGGACACAGCAAAATCGATCGTCATACAAAATGTGCCGCTCGGAGAAGTTATGTTCTTTTAAAATATTTACCAACTGTTACAGTTGTCCACTATGGCCTGGTCGTACGGTGTGAAGTACCGATTTTTGTACACGCAGGATGTTACATTTTCTGGCTCAGGAACTATGCCCATACAAACTTCCTCATAATCCGGACAGCAATCTCCATGCTCGCCCCGTTCGCAGAATTCATCGCAGTAGCATAGCGTTGCTGTGAGACGAACAGAAAAACGTTAGTAGTTGGATTAGATGGTTTTGTATAAGAGTTGGGATTTACACCCATATTTCGACAAGATGCTGGGGCTATTACAATTGAGCAATGTTCTTAAACATGAAGTTTTTTCTCAAAACGTGAGATTTTTCTCACTTTCCATATGCTTCCTGGAGTAGCTAGGTACCAAAGTTGAGAAAAGTGGAGAGCATTTCTTGACTGTAATGGCCCTGAACCTACAGAAGTCAACTTACTCGAGATCGGTTGTGCACAGCCATCCTGCCGATCGCGGCAACAGGAATCGGACCGCGTGGCACAGTATGGTCCGGGGAACTCTTGGCGAAAACGACTCCCTTGGCCTGTCGTAAGGCCTACCACCGCAAGAAGCAGTAACAGATTTCTCATTCTCGAAATATATGAGCTGGAAGAAAAGGGAACAAAAGCAATTATGTAGTTGTTTTACCTTTCGAAATTGATCCTGCCAAAGATATGAAATTTTTCCTGCCAAATACCCTCCATCACACCAGATGTATCAAATGAGATATAATAATTAATCGAGTTAAAACAAAAACAAAACTTCCGATGAATTGTATGTTTCTTTTCGTAACAGCAAACAACTTAGTGCTTAATGTTGCCGTTTTCAAAATTTGGATTCCATGGCTTACTATGGGGAAGGCTTTAGAGCAACTGAAGCAGCTTCGAAGGCTATCAAATTTAGGGGAATTACCCAAAAGCTCTTCAAACATTGGCAACGCGCAACTGTTTCATTGCGCGCCCTAGTGAAGATGCTTGTGAACGAAACATTCAAGACACCTCTTGTAACTAGTAAGGTAGGAATACATGAACGATCTTTAGTAAAGTGGCTCAATTGTCTTGTCACTAGCAGTACTGGCGGAGCCAGATGTACTCGAAAACATAATGTTGACATTGTTTCCTAGTAACTAACCGCACTTTGAGAATTGTCATTTGCGACCGCGAATGTCTCGATTCCAGTAGCAGCAAAGGCTCACGCCAATCGTCTGCAGACGAAGAAGTACCTGATCACTTGAAGGCACTAAAAGTATGTCAATTAGCTGTCCATCTAGCAGACCGTATTGACCGTGTGAGTGCCTGCGTCCGAAAAGGATCCTGACACCAGATGATCCACAGCTGCTCCATATCGTGACTAACCTGCTTTTTACCCAACAACTGCTTTGAGCAACACCAATAACACATCACAACCATCTTGTTTCACAGTATGGTTGCGATTCACCGCATCCCGCCATCGTTTCATATCCGGCAAACCGCTACAACGCATCGCATTCAAAGCAGTCCGGTACTACACACAGGTAAGCAGCTGCCCCATTCGCCCCTTCGTCCCGGACGACACATCGTCTGCGTCGGAAGCGAACGAAAACAAATGAAGCGGATTGCCATCACGAAGGAGGGAAAAAATGGCAGTGGCTCAATTTAACACCGAGGTGAGTTCATAAATGTGGATAAAAATAAACATCATCTCATGTTTGCATGCTGCGCTAACGATTTGGTGATGCCTTCCTTCATAGTCGAAAAAGTGGGCATCGCTGGTTTGTTGATCAGAGACACACGGTGGCTTTTCGAGCGTTGTAGTGGCTCTGTGCCACCACCCTCTTCTGTTGGTTCATCTCTTCTTGATGCTGTGATTGTATCGAAACCAACCATTATAATACGCTATCCATACGACAAGAGGGTTCCGACCACTTCCCAACGGTGCCGTCGAGTAGACATTGGCATTGACATTGACAGACAACTCATATGCCGCCTAGTCGCTACGATCGTAATCGTTTGCCCGTAGCGCTTTAGTCAAAATTTGCTCGTACTCAGCAGAAAACAGTGTGCTGCCGATTCGTTCTGTTTTGGGAGAGGTGGAAAGGGGGCGTCGAGTCGAGGACCAAGAGAGAATGTGTCATTACCCCGAAACGACGCAGTTTAGGCGAAATGATATGTGAGTATATGTTTTGCAAACCACCTAAAAATCCGCCACAAAACTTGTTTGCTTGACGCGGGAGCAGCGACCGCAAACATTCCACCCTCTTGTTTGAATTGGCGTGCTTGGTGCAGGGTGACGGTGCGATAAGTGCATCTGCATCGATTCAAACACTATCGCTGCATTGTTAGGTGGACAACGGCCACGAACAAGGCGTGAAATTTGATATACGTCTGCTAAACGATGCATTCACAAACACTAGCTATTTGTTAAGGATCGTACTGATTTTTCTCTGGATGTACGGTATATATGAATTGGCTTCAGTCCGTTTGGTTTGGGGGGGTTTTAAATTTTTCGAAACAACAGAGCATTACACTGAGCAAAAATCCGCTCTACCGTGTATTGTTTAGAAATTTGTCACATTCACTCAGTTCATTCAACGATGACTCGCCAACGGCTGTACGGGAAATATTAAGATCACATTAGATCTCGCACATCTGCTAGACCTTCTTTCACCTAAAAACACTTTGGTCCACCACATAAGCACAAAATACAATTATTGCATAAGTGTCTTACGCCTCACACACAATCGCCCACACCACTGAAAAATGTTCTTTAGCCGGGCGCACGCCATGATTTAGGAAACATAAAACTGTATCTTATTCTACACGCCAGAAATGCACCTACCACGACCGTGGGACGCGTTGGTGCACAAGTATGTTAGATTCAACCGCTAAAGCGACACACACACACAGGCCTCAGGCACGAGATAGAATGCGGATGAGCCGAGAACGTGTTCGTACGGAATCTTCGCCGTTCGCGTCCAAACTGACACGGGCAGTGATGAAGACGTTCCACCTCAGCTCAGCTTTGACCGAAACGCGCAAACATTCAGCTGCAAGCCGCTCGCCAATGATGCAACCTTATCACACTCTTCTTTTACCGATTCCCTCCCATACTCTTGAGTTGTTATGCTGCAACTAAAGGGGAGCCAGCTTGCGGGAAATACTATGTTACGCCCGGTTTATCTAGCTCCACTTCCGAACAAATTATATCTCCTACATCAAGTTATACAGCTGCGTACGTGTGACATTGGACAAAAATCGGTTTTAATCTGTTCATTAGTGCCCAAGGGCTGCTCAACGTTTGTACGCTGCATCATTCAAATTCCCTTGACGGATGATTATCATAATTAGTCCTTTCTACAACTGCTCCACAGTCGCGTAAAGCTGATGGAGTGCACATCATAAGATATATTATAGGGTTTTTGTGTGTAAATCAATGTATGAAGCGCACCATTTCCGCTAACTAATTTTCCGCTAGCCCCTTTGCAACGCGATCGAAAGTTTGCCACTTTTTGGGCCATGTTATTACAAATGCAAATGAGTACAGCAGCGCGATAATGATTCACCACGCCAAAGATGAATATTCGAACGCACAGTAGACTATACCTGCAGCAAATTTAGAGTGATCGTACTTGCGAAAGTACACTTCACGAAGAAACTATTTCTGTACGATGAATAAACCCCTGCTGCTACACTCAACAATCGACCATTCGTGCTTTCTTGGAAGCGTATAAATGCATCGATGTGCTGTTTGTGTCATGATAACGGCCATGAAGTATGTGTCTCGTTAAAACAAGCGCCAAAGCATATTTACTGGCACAGAAGCTAATAAAGTTTGGTATGTAATCCGAAGGACATCGTTCGAAGAAAAATCGAAATCGCTTAACTCCCACCGGGAAATGCTTCCCTTCGCTTCCTTTCACTTTAATCCACAAGGATAATGACGTTTCAAATATTAAGGATCAGAATTCGGGGTCGACATTAAGGGACCGTACATTTTGGAACTCACGAATCACCTGGGAATGTTGAATGAACAGAGTACCACGACAATCAGTGCCCCACATTAATCAACCCCCACAACCCAGTGTGAATTTCAATCGTAATTGAAAAGGAAGACAAACATGTTTGCTTCGTTCCGCCGCGTTTCACACAGCTTCGTTGCATTTGATAGATAGTGGGTAGAAGTGAGAAGGTAAATATAAATATGTTCTCGTGCATTGTTTGGCCAGTGAGCGGTTGTTTTATATCCTTCAGTACATTTCCGTATTTATTTTTCGCACGATAACGCGCCAATGTGTGACTGGTGTCGCGTGCGCAAATCAGGCTGAACTTAATATTTGCTTTGCCAGTTCCACCTGTGGCCCAGGCCACGAGCAATGAAGCTATTGTAGGTAGCAAAAGGAGCGTTTTGAACGATTTGAACGAATGTGCCCAAGCAGCTCTTTCGTGTGGTTTAATCGTGAGACACGATTCCTCAAGCACTTCTTCCAGCATCTTAAGTACTTGAATACACCACAGAATAACTCGAGGCAATCCAGAAGAATCTGCTGGGAGAGGCGTCCTAAATGGGGGGGAGCAACAAGGAGGGAGAGAATATCAATTACACGCTGTTATGGTGCTGAGAAGTTGCTCTGCCTCTAGCGCTTGTCAGAGAAGCGTGGAGATGTTGACGGGTACCACTGACGGTCTTTGCGCATTGATTTATTTGGGCTAAAATTGAAGCTACGTACTACTTCCGAGCTGCTGCTCCAGTACGAATCATTCTTGTTCGTTATAGGGTTGTAGTGCGTCGAGTTGACGACTGATGAGCTGGTTGGATAAGCCTGATTTAATTGCAAACATTCCAACATCGATAGCCTGCATCAGCATGCCGAGATAACTAGCTGAAAAATGTTACCAATGCCACACTTTCACCACCTTCACCTGCCACTGCCTTCACCTGATTACGATCGGCCTTCGCAGTAGATCGTTCTCAAGTTGATGCTTAATGTATCATGACTTTTCACGGCCGTGTCGACTTGTTTCTTTCGCAGATACTTTGTCAACAATCCATCCCACGCAACGGGCAATTCCTGTCACCCGAACGCTCATCCACAATGTGCGAAGGAATGTCCACGTGCTTTGTGATATGCTCGTCTCTTCGCCTTTCCCGTCTCCAAGGTATGTGTGTTTTTGCAAGGAATCCCCCCGACTTCACCGCTAATTGCTAGCAATTAGCTCGATCTTGATAAAGGGCGCGCAAAAACGAAACCTTTCCCCTCAAGCAGGCCGTACAATCAGCTGGGTGTTATGATCATCAGGTCGCTATCATCGTCTCTCCCCCCCCCCCTTTACAAAAGTACCCCCTTCGATTACTGTGATACGAAAGAGGCCAACGAAGTAAACCAAGCCCCCCGTCGTTCGGTACCGTCACTTCACAATCAGCTGATGTGAACGATTTGTGTATTCCTGTTCATTTAGCGTCCCTCGTCTCTCTCGGGTTTACCCACCAAACCGAACGCAACCATTGCAATGCGTTGTTCTCTGTAAGCGGTAAATAAACCACTCGAGCCAATCGTCGGTGTAGGGAATTTGAAGTATTTTAATTGATGGTAGATACAAATGAGTAGTTTGCTTGACGGTTCGCTATAGTAAGGTGTACACGATCCTGTTTCCTTGTCTCATCACTGATCTAGATAGCTTAGTTTAAGAACGAACGACACCACAGCGAGCTGAATCTCTAGCTCTCTAGAATCTCTAGCTCGGTGGAAAGTGAAACGTGATGCAAAAATATTATTTTTAGCATGTCACTTACTTTCTATAATCTGTTGGGAAAAGAAAGCATGAAGAACGTTAATGCCGGGACCCATTACTGCCCACTACTGATTAGAAAACGTAATAGTGTTTTGTTGTGGTTGTTGTTCCTGACCAGAATCAACCAACTTTTCAGGTGCACGATCGGTTGCCCCCGGGAGCGCATCTGCGCCCGCATCGCACTTGATTCATTTTGTTCAGTTTTAACAGCACACACGAAAAAGCGTATCATTAATCTCAAACCGTACCATTTGGTATAACGTGATCGTATATAAAAAAGAGAGATGTATATTTTAGGACGATTAGTCACTCAACCTTGCCCGAGTTATGGGACTGGTTTTTGTTTTGGTACGGAAACCATCGCAACGAGCATTGTGGAATTAAACAGTGTATCTCATCAGTGTAAACTAAGGATGAAATCATCGCCTGAGTTTGAGTGGTCTCTGTTTTATATTCGCTTCCTTTTGTCCTTGTCCGTTGGCGCACTTTGCTCGTCAAGATTCGCTCGATTTCTTAATGAACCTAACATATTGGCAAAAATGCGGATTCCATTCCACCATAATGTACACTCCCACGGATGTTCAGATAGTGGTTCTAATGTTTACCATCGAAAATATTTGCCCTTTCCTCAAAGTAAACAAACGCCATACCCAACAACCACCAACATGGTAATCATAAGCTACCTTTCCGCCTGCCTGTCCGCTTCTATCGATTGGCAGCTTTCATACACAAACGTAATGATCATGACTCAGGGGCGATTATCATGAAGGATGATATCGTTCGCTAAGAAAGAAAAGGGCTAACGAGCTAAGAAGTCTCTTGACACAAAACTTGAAAAAACGCTAGAGAGTGCTGGTTTTTTTGCTATCAACAGAGTACGAAAAGTTCCTTACTTCGCGTTTCAAAAAGAAAAATGAAAGGTGCATTTAGAAGTTCGGTCTATACGATGTTTTAACTTACTACGGATGTGATGTTGAACCGTTAAGCTTAACAGTTGTACCAATGGACCAACTGACTCTTGCCATGAATGTTAAAAGCGTGTAGGGGTGGTCTGACCTATACCAACCTCCCGAGGATTGATGGAAAATATGTTCGATTGTATCATGCGATCGTAGTAACGCCCTGGTGGCGCCGCCATGATCTGTGTATCGTAACGATCATTCGTCAACCACAGGAAGCAGCAGAGAGAAAGTCCTAAAAGGACACCCACCCACCCACGGTACCCACAGTCTCTTGTGTTAGTGCTGGTGGTGGTGATATATAGAGTGGGAAACCCATACACAAGCCAATGCAGTGAAAGTGCAGCCGACATCGGAAGCATGCAAATGCCCCCGCTTCGAATAGCCTGCTTGCCCCAGGGAACGCGCAGCAGAGACCATAAGCCATCCGCGTCCGTGGCTCGACATGTACGCCGTGTACCTTGTCCGGGATTGCCGGTGCGTCACGATTCTACGGTACTTCAGGCCAGCACTGAAAAGTAATAGATACGTGTGTGTGCAGTGATCAAGTGATTGAATAAGGCGTCCGGATACATCGAACCGTAAGGCATTCGGGTCGGTAACGGGGGCCATAGCGAGCAGCACATAAATCTTCTAGCACACAATATATTTTATCGGGCCACCGAGCAATGTATGGTGGTGCATTGGAGATGGTATTTCGCGGAAATAATTTAGTTCCACGATTCTGCCAACACACTGGTGCATCGCTATTAAACTATTCGCGGCAAAATCAACTGTGCTGGTGAATACGCTGCAGTTCATATGAGATTGGTTAGACAATTACGATTATTGTGATAAAAACACATACTTCTTTAGTACTTTTGAGTACTTGAGTACTTCTTTACACTCACATACACACATACACACACATAATCATCCCAGTGATTCCATAGCGTCCCTCGTTCTGGGCCTTTATTTTTTGGCCCTTTGCACGCATCTTAAGCGGAAAATTTGATCGATGCCTCCGGTTGGAAGGCGGAATAAACATTTAAATGTTTTTTTTTCGAACCGCCTACCAATCAGCGTAGGGATCATCTCTCTCGCACCTATCAGTGATTCGCAAATGCCTAGACGCCTTTTCCAATGGCAAAAGTATTTGCTACCGTGAAATAGGTAGGACCGGATGAGCACGACCAGATATCATCACATCAGTGGTTGTGCTGGGGCCAGCTTTGCACCTGCATTTCATTTTTCTTACCGCGTACTCATCAATATCCGTCAAAACATTCGACGGTCGTGATTCGCGGACAGGCAATCCCCCTGTTAGTGCACAGTCAATTCTACTAGTGGCGGGTGTTAAGTGATTTATGTGTTTTCGATTGATTCGATGAGCATCGTTGTTTGCTCTAATTTTTCTCTCCTTTCTACTTTGCGATCCGATCACGATCGAGCAAGCCGCACACAAAGCAAACATCATCTAGTTCCCTTGATTTCAGAATGCTTGGATTTGTATCGCACCGCTCATGTGTATAGTTGTTTGATTGAGGAGTCTTAAGAGTGTTCGTCGAATCGAAACGCTCCAGAAAAAGGGAGCAAAAATAAAAATCTGCAATACTGGCTTGATGATGGAAAAGTCGACATCACTGTTGCACGTTGCCAAGCAATTAAAAACGCATTTCTTCTATAAAATGGATTAGCGTTACAAACCTTGCAATTGTATTGGATTGTTATTGAAAAAAAAGGTTCCAATAACTCACTCCCACATCGACCCAGGACATTGCATTCTACACCGAACGCCAAACTAAAACAATACAATAAACAACCCTTATTCCACCAAATCAACACATATGCACGTTTCAGGAGAGGGAGAGAAATGAAGAAAAAAAACTGTACTGAATACCCTGCGAAACACCGGTGGTGGAATTCTGCTGCTGACTCAGCGTGCCACATTGTTATTTAATGCCGTCATAGAGAATTTAGTTCCATTGGGCAAAACCTTGATCAGGAAGTCGTTAATATTACGCCCATGAGTTGGTGCCACTTCTCAACTCAGCACTTCTCGAGGGAACAGGGCATTAGAAAGTGGTTACCACCAATGTCTAGAATGGAGGAACACAACACAAAAATACAAAGAAATTGCCAAAGCAATTCGGTGGTCCACAGCCTCTTTGGCACAGTCTCTGCTAAGCTGTAGAATTATTTGTGCTTTTAGTAGAGAAAACAGAAGTGATGAATTGCCCTGTTAAGTAAGTTTTCCTTTGATGACCAACGCTAAAAAACCCGCAACTGAACCGAATATGTTTACTACACGAATTAGTGGTGGTGAACGATCAATTCGATCGTGTTGTGTCCGTGCCAGAAACTGACCACAATCGTATGTAATGAAACGAAATTTGCACATTTTATTTACCGCCCTCTAGGGGACTATAGCTGGGCCGATAAAACTCTGGGACCTCTTCGCTCGTTACTAGCTGATTGAAAACGGTAGAGAAGGTTGTAAAATGGATAAAAATGAATGTGCTCCTGCACACAACGTCACACAACCTAGAATACGAGGTTAGCGATTCAAAAGCCGCAAATAAACATTTAAACAGCTACAATGGTTTCAGTAGCAACACCTGATCGCTAGGAAGGAAATAACGTGATTAATAATTCCATAAACATTCTGTATAGTGTGCTTGGAAATCACACATCCATTTAACACCACGTGGGAACATGTGGAGAAGTGAAAATGTCTGTGTAAAGGAAACAAAATTATATTTGGATACATAAAAGATTGATTGATGATCATCGCCAGAAATCAAGGGCGGCATTCCGTATGCATCTGAGTGGGCAACGTGCTACGAAGTGTCACATGATTTAGGGGAAAGCAATTCTACGGAAGCTGCAAAATCGCTGAGCCGCATGCTATATTTTCATTCGCTCCACATATAAAATCTCTATGAGCCTTAGCGAGTATGTGTTTGTATGTGAACGATCATGGTGCGCACAAGATCATATTCCCCTCCTAGCAACGCATCCACGTTTCGCTCTGGACTTTACAGGCGGCAAAAATAAACAATCAATTATCATGTCACACTTGTGGCGCGAAACGTCCGTCCGAAGAGGTCGGATTCTCTAATTTGTGCCATTGTTCTACCGATCGGGCTGGAGCTTTGCTTGTGCAGCACAAAGTGACCATATTTGTACCTATTAACACCCTTATTGACACATAATCAAGAACGCGACAAAGGCAGCGCCGTAAGTTTTAGAACGTTGAAGAATGGTCGATTTCTGTGGGGTTTTTTTTTCGTATCAAGAAACATTCGCGCATGCATTAGAATGAAAGCGTCCACCAGCGGTACAATTTTCTCGAAGCCCTTTTGCATCGTGGATGTTTGACACTTGTGTGGACCCCTTGGATTGTTTGCTTTTAATTAGGATGCCACTGCGACCATTCTGCGGCGCCAACATCAGCACCCGTTAGTTCAGCGTAGCGTGCCATCGTCAGCTGAAGCGAATTATAACTACGCTTCCACCCCGAGAATATTGACGGTGTCCATCGTTATTCAGCTGATTGCCTCAGCATTTTCTAGGTTGTGTTCGCCTACTGCTGCAACGCTGCAACTGGTGGCACTAACCAGCGAAACTGCGTCATACGGCATTAATCATATCCACGGCAGGATAAACAACACACTTCCCGCCCAGCGTTGACAGGGACGGATGGAGCGATCTTGAGCGCTCGTTCTCGGTTGTGATTACATTGTGGGTTGGGTTTACTGCATGTAAATCATCGAATGACCAAATGCCTTTGCTATTTGCCACCCTCAACCCCGAGTGCGCTCATTGGCACTTCTTTACCTGCGCAGGGAGTACTACGATGTTTCCCGCGGTGATCGCGCGTCCACCATAAATCAATTAGGCCATTGAACCACCTCCCTTAGTAGGCAAATTAGATCGTGTGTGCCGTTTTGTTGCTTGTCGCCCGATTGTGTGTCCTGTTTCTTATCCGCGTCAGGCGCTCTGGGGCCAGCAGCCAGCATTATTGTCCTCAAAACAAACAATTTGTCACCATTTAGACCCTGATGTTCGTGGGAGTAAGCGAAAGGAAAAGTAGATGGGGTGGACCGACGGTGGCGCTGATTCAATGTCAGCCAGTAAAAGATTTGTCAAGGCGCGTTCTGCTAATGGCCTTCTGGTTGGCCGAAAAAGGGTCGTCGTAAATCATAGTAACCGGAATTTGTGACCCAGCACGCCTATCAGCGCTTTCCATCGATGTTATCATCTTTTCCTGTGTGATATGTGAAGCTGCGATATTGCTGCTGGCTATCTAAATTGCCTTGTCAATCAGCACCCGATACATCATACATCATACTAATGCATTGAATTTATTGTACACTATGCCTACCACATTGTCAGACATTGATCCTCCCGTTTAGTAAAAGATGGGGAATTGTGTTGTTTAGAGACTTCGGTGAAAAATAATCTACACCTTGAACCGCGTGCTACACGCTGTACGATATGCTCAAGAACACACTCAAGCTGGTTGCTTAAAAGCACCAAGAATTAAAGTGTTATGAGAAACCACGAATAGAGAAGTGGAGAAGAATGCAATGTAAATAACACGCAAAAACAGGCGATAGATAACAAATGCAGCTGTGTGGTACTGTGCCGTTCGTAAAAAAGGGGTGTAATAAGGCTTCCTGCCCTGGCGCATCTAGTCGTTATAGGCAACTATACGTCGGCAGCCGATCTCCCATACCGCTTGCATGACATCATAATTTTGAAACCGTTGCAACCTAATAAACCACTTCGAGCAGCTTGTTATTCGAAGCAATAAAATCGAGCAGCTTGTTGTTCGAAACAATAAAATCGAGCTGTCACCACCAAAATGCCTAGAAAAGGGGGGGGGGGGGGGGGG
>KB697103.1:7500-10599 GCA_000349165.1 Anopheles christyi | reverse complement strand
TATTCTGGTTGTGTGTTGTCATCTCGTTAATCAGTAAACAAAACGATCGTATTACACATTTTGTTTCATTGTTTTTTTTTCCGTTAAACTACTACTTTTTCGCCTGTTTTCGTCGCTCATTGCAGCGGGATGACTTATGTATATGAGACGTACACAACTGGTACACCTTTTTACGCCGTGTGTGTACACCACACCTACTCACACCCTGCCCATTTAAACGTGTTTTGTTTTCATCCGCATTATGCTCCGATTTTAAATAAGTTAAGTAATTCACGCTCAGAGAAAACAAACTAATGTCGTATAGAGTTAGAATAGGGAAGAGTGATAAGAAAGTGAGGGTGAGAGAGAGAGAGAGGGAGAGATGCGTATTTGTGACTGAAGGAAAAATCTGAAGCATTCTCAAATGTATTTGTGTGTATGTGTGTTTTTATGTGGGCTTATAGCTAACTTACAGGCATTTTCGGTTAGATTCGGGATTGTTCTTTTATATTGTTTTATTTCTTGTTTGGAAAGAGTGTTTGAAGATGTTCTTAAAGTATTAAAAAGGAGGATAACATTTCCAAGCAATTACAAACGGTAAGCCAAATGGAGAAAAAGAAATTGCTTCAAAACAAACTTAAAAAACTTATAAAGAAAGGAAAACCAACACACAAACAAGGGAAAAGAAAACACTCTTTTAAGCGCACCATTTTTTTTTTCGTTGTATGGTGAGAAACATGTTGTTTTGGCATAAAATAATAGGTTACACTTTTACTCTTCTCCTAAGCTGTACGTGTGGGGTTAATTAAACGAAAGGGAAGTAAAGCTTTTTTTAAACTATTGCTGGAGTTTTGGTGGTGAGTGTGGTTTGAAGAGGCTCGTAAACCTTCATTGAATCTGCCCACACAAAGTGGCCAAGGAGGCCACTTGGTGGTTGTGGTGTAATTTTAGAAGTTGGTGGTGGTGGTGGTGGTGGTGGCGGTTGTAGTTGTTGTAGTAGCATTAAAAATAGTAGTAAGTAATAGTTTGTAAACAGCGCTCACTCATTCCTGCAATTATGCACACACGCACGCGCGCTCACACACATACGGGGTGACGTCTCGCACGCCCTTTGACGTATATGTGCGGATTGATGGGTGAGACAAAGTGGTCTGCTGGTTCCTCCTCATCCATCATATAAGCCTTACACAATACACAATACAGTACGCAACTGTTGATGCTTTTATATGGGGTCCACATTCACACTGCTGAGATTTTAAAAGTGCTAAAAGCGGTCTCTCTCTCTCTCTATTACTACAACTTTTCTTCCTGTCTACCGGCCTTTTGACTCGCTTGGTAAAGTTGGTAAAATAACCCATCTCCTCCCTACCTGCTGCTAGTAGCATGCCCTGTCACGATGTTTTCGTTTCTGTGTGCTTGGTAATATGAGTGTATGAATGTCAACGGATGAAATGTTTGCTTCAACGATCTTTTGAGGAAAATACGGATTCTATGTACGGGTGAAATCCACATATAATGGGATTTACACGTTAACGGTGAGATAGGAGCCTACCTAAGAATCAAGTACGAACAATATATTTCAACTAACATCCTCTCTTCCTTCTTTTCGATCTGCCGAATTTTCATTCCCTCTTCGGAATATGCAAACGCTACATTGCATATCACATCTTCACATTGCATCGTGAGTGTATCGTCACACAAACACACACACACATACACACACGTACATACTGAATCTGGTTTGCTTCGCATAATTTATGTCTAAATGTCAACATCTACCGTTGGCCGATGCTGCCCATAAGATCCCTAAGCACAGGTGACTACGATGCATACTAAAAGTAATCACACGCTTTCCTCTCTAAACCTCTTCCCTTAGCTAACGCTTCCTCTTCTGAGCAAGGCGGCGAGGTGGTGGTGGCGTGCGCAACACGATTTTACACGGTCAACGTTTTATCTAAACTTTACACAACACAATCGCAGTATTCGCTAAATATTTCAAATATATATAGGCTTGAGTGCTACACGCAAAAGGTGCGCACCGAAGCATCAAAGATAGAAGTAGTTCGCTAAGTAATGATTATAATAGTAACGAATAAAAAAAAAAAAAGAAAACAAAAGAGGGGAGGAAAACTCTCGATTACTTGCAATAAACTTGAACGTGACACACAGCGGGACATGGATGCCCGTCACACCACACGCCAGCACCACCACCATCCAATCAAAGGGTGGAGGAGATGACGTTTTTCAAAGGATGAACCATTCTTCTACACTTTTGTCTTGTCTCTCTCATATTGTATGTTAAACCTTTTTTTGCTGTTGTTGTTGCTTTGCTTCACTATTTGCTATGTCGCTTAGTTCTTCCAAGGTTTTAGACCTATCTCGCTCTAAACTTGTTACATGGACTTTCGATTCAGCTGTGTGTGAATTATTCTTAACACTTTTCCGTTCCTCGAAAGTTATGATTGGTATCGATGAATGATTATTACTGTGCAGGAGGATTTTCCGTACGATGATGAGCAACAAAGATCGATCCCTAATGCCGATTGAGAGAGTATGAATGTGTGCTGTGTGTATGTATGTATTTATATGTATATCTATTGTTTTATATTACGCGTGCTATATGAAAGTGTGACGGTATACACTACAATCTGTGACGGCCGACTGCCACCGACACTTTCACCGAACTGTTTCTTTTCTCTCTGTGTTTTTGTATGTATGTGTATATGTATGTAGCGAAACGTATCTCTACTGCCTTTCCCTTGTTGCCCTAGAGCAAGACGCTTTTGTAACGCTAGCAGTAGTAGCAGCAGTAGTGGCAGAAGTTATGGTAGCAATCGCAGATGTTCTGTTATCTCACGCTCACTGCCATTATGGACCCCATATGATGTAAGCAAAGAAAACGGCCCACGCTAACACTAGTCCATGCATATTTTTTATGTAACTCTCACCGTCCGAAATCCTTCTGGCGACGAACTTCAGGATTTCATCCAGCAGCACGACCGGCAGCGAGAACTTCATAACGGTCATCCACTCATCTCCGTTCAGTGGAATAACTTGGAAAACGGTCTGCAAAGAGGTAAGAAACGCACCACAGTGAGAAGCTGCAGTTATGGCCGGTCT
>KB697103.1:0-5000 GCA_000349165.1 Anopheles christyi | reverse complement strand
GGCGGCGACGTTGGTACCGGAGAACAGAATGTTCTTCTTGTCCTGGTTGACGGCGCGCGGGTCCGGGACGGCATCGGTGTGCTTGATCACGGACACGGACTCACCAGTCAGGATGGACTGGTCAATACGGATGGTGGTGGAGAAAATCTTGATCAGACGGATATCAGCCGGGATCTTGTCACCGACCGACACCTCGACCACATCACCAGGGACGATCTCCTTGGCGCGGATCTTCTGAACACCGGACTTGTCGCCACGGACGACCTTGCCCATCTCCGGCTCGTACTCCTTCAGGGCTTCAATAGCGGACTCGGCATTGCGCTCCTGCCACACACCGACGACGGCGTTAGCGATCAGAATCAGCAGAATGACGAAAGGTTCAACGAAAGCTTCAACACCTTCATGTTCCTCAAATAGGGCTAGTACCTGTGGGATTTCGGTAAGAAAAGAGAAAACACATTAGAACATTGATACTTTGCCCATTTGTCCTACAGATTTTTGCAACCGTTCGTTCAATTTGCTCCACAGTTTTAAGCGCATTATAAATTCCAATTCTACATGCGAAACTTTAGCAAAAGTCTGGACACACACATTATTTTTAGAAACCTTACTCTTATCGCGCTATCTCCATCTTTCGCTACACATTAAAGGTTGGAAAACGCGACGCAAGACTGTCTCGGAAGATTATTTTTTTGGGTTATTAGCGTTCAGGGACCGTGAAAAGCATATTCCTGCGCTTATGCAAACAAATCCCCGTAACAACCAAAACAACATCGTGTCCCCATAGTTTCAGCGAAACTTGTTTTTAGTCTGGTGGCGGTAAAAGTCACCCAAAAGGGTGTTTATTTTTGGACGTGCAAATGAAAAGAAGGAAAAAAAAGACAGAACGAACGGACATCTTCAAATACCACACAGCGGACACATACGACAGTCAGTGTGTGACGTTCTGCACGTTTGTTGGAAGATTGGATGTGGATACGTAGAAAGGGAACGATAAATACATAGGAGAGGGAAAACTGTCAACCCCACACCTCTGCATATTGCTTGCGGTTGGGCGTTAAAAGGAGTAAAAACATAAACAGATTTTTGGCACCATTGGGGCAAGTGTACATTGAATATCAAACGCGACAGCAACGCCATACGTTGGTGTGGAGCCAGTGAATGCTTCATGCATGTAAGATGAGATGAGAAGTAACGGTTTATAAAATGCCATCCTGGATCACACACATGTAGACCGGTTTGGCATAGGTAACCGATAGCAAATAATTCTCACGAAGCTTTGACTAAGTAAGGAGATTCTGTTGAACGAACTTTGCATAATCTACATTCCGTAGAGGACTCACTCCACATCGGGTTGCTTCATACTTCGGGAGCAAGAGATACTTACAAAAGAAATGATAGCGGCCAACAGCAGAATCTTAACTAGAAGATCATCGAACTGTTCAAGCACTAATTGCCAGAGTGTCTTTCCTGTGGGAGAGAGGTAGAAATAAGGGTTCCGATTAATTCGCCGCTAATGTTTGCAATTGTTTATTCCGGTGTAGCTCTATCCCCGGATATCTCCCATGCCGAAGTTCGTTGCCTTCGTCGCGTTACGATACAGTGCTCGGTCTGCCGGAGCTTCATCAGCATGCTCCCGCCCGCCGTTACCAACGTCGTACAATTGCGTTGTTTTGTACGCCATCCAATTAATTCTCGACGGTGTCCGGGGCGATGTATGTTTCTGGTGTACGTCTGTTCTTCCGGTACCAAGGTTACAAGAAGGTATTTTATCTTTTTTCGACCGTTCGCCACTGGAATGACCCTGGAAGGGGCCTGCCTTCATTGTAGTAAATAATAATGCAATGGATATTCATAATGATGGTGCCTTGCTCGTAAAGAGATTAACAGGCACCAGCATGAATGACACTTTTGTTCAAAATTAATACAGCTGGATTTGAGTGTGATGAACCTGAATTAATGCCAAAAGTACCATACGTGATGGTGCATTTATCGCCTTTACATGACTGCCCAGTTACAGACAGCAGCAGCAGTAGGCTTTCATCCTTCGGTGCTCATTCACATGCGTAACGAAACACGCCAGACCGCCACCAGGAATGCTATCGCTTGAGGACAGGTCAAACGCCTACCGTAGTAGCATCGGTTCGTACGACCCAACCTCCTCTTCTTCTCTTTCTTCACCTTCCGTGCGGGGGTAGTGTAGCAGCACGGATGATCCAACGACGTACGCAACAACGAACGTACCAAGAACGTACGCACGTACGTACTTAGCACGTAATACTTATTTTTGTCAGGGGCGCATAAAAATAGCGCCTTCACGAGCGAACAGCAATAGGAGAGCATTTTTGCAGGTTGGCGTTGTGTGTATCGCTTCTTGCCGCCGAATCGTCACAGACGCGCGTTCTCTCCCTTGGCGTTAGTATGGTGAATCCGGTACTGACCGGGCATGATTACCCCCAGTCAGGCAAACATTTGGTTTCAGTTAATCTCTGTGTTGTTTTACGGCACATCACGGCACGTAAGCGCGTTGGCTAATATCAACAATGCCGGGACTTTCATCATCAGCAAAGAATCAACACGAAGAATGGGACAAGAGCCGGAACAAGTTATCTGTTGCATCTAGCTTTCCATCAGGGGATTTCATACTATTTGTCACCTGATATACTTTATAGTGCCAGCCGTATCAACAAACGGATCGAAATACCACCCGACACATCCTCCTCTTGGCACGTCCATCTGTCCTTACAGATTGCACCCCGCCTCCGGGGTATGTATTTCGATACCGGTACGAATTCGATCAACTCTGCCCATACAGTCGGATAAACAATCCAGGAGTGTAAAAATAGAAACATCACGAGTGAAAAGTGTCCATTTTGTGCTCCGATTGTATAATGCTTCATTTCCCGGCGGTATCGGGTACTTTCATCATATCCTTCCGATGCTATTTAGTTGATGGTATCACTGCCACCATCTTGTCTTCATTTCTTTATTTCTCTTCCAACCGCTCGTTTGTGAAGTGAAGGAAATGTGCACACACATCACACGGCTGTTGTTTTTATCTTCTCGCGTTTATATCGATGCACGATGATGCATTGGCGGAAGAGGAGCGCTCCAGAACCAGAGGTCATAACCGGCAGTGGCACACAGGGTGATGGGGTAGAGAAATCCTGTCGTAGGCCGAGTAAATATTTTCATCCTTCACCAAATGCAACAACCCTTTCACCTTGGGCTTCCACCATAACCGTTTGCCATCACCCGGTACATGAATGGTGATGCAGATGTAACACGCTTCGACCTATCATCTCGAGAGTTGCAAGTTCCCATATTTACATGGCCTATTTTTTGTCCCGTTCTATCGAACCTACTTGAACGAGAATTACGGGCTGGCACACAGGGCGATATGATAGAACGGTGCACGGACACTACGACTAGCCACAAACACACACACATACACACAGATGCGGTGAATTAGTCTGTGGTTAAACTCACACCGGGTGATTCGTGTGCCCCATACATTGCAATTCAAACCGCTGTGTTATACTACCTGCGAACGAACGGATAGTTTGGGGTAGCTTCATCTGTTTCTTATCTTATGGCGCGCCATTAGACCATTCGGTAGGTTCCACATGCACAGTAAAACGAGGCAGGAGAACAAAGACTCGCTGCTGACTGCAAACAAGTGTGGCGCGCTATGGTGTATGGTTCATACACTTGCAATGAAATCGCTCCACGTCAGTCGGATAGGACAAAAGAAGCTTGTAAATAGACCGCAGCAGCAGCAGCAGTAGCAGCAGCAGCAGTAGCAGCATCAGCAGGAGCAGTTCGCGTGACTTTCACCTACAAATATTCAGAATTATGGAGAAACCGTTTCATGTCGGTAGAACCAACAATGTCACCCTTTTTCGGCCAACAAAGGTGCTGCTGCCCTGCGCTGCCAAACGACCAACTAGCGGTAGCCTTTGTTCGCCTTTGATCGCTCGCTTCAGCGCCTCACGGTGGTTTCATTTAACAGGGGGCTGGCTTATGTTTCGCCCAACGGGTTGTTGTGTGTTTGGCACTGTTTAGAACCAGTTTCACAAAACGTCAAAGTGATGACGTCTTCGGAACCAGAAAAGGCTACCGATTTTATTTTATTTCCTCCCTTCCGCCATCCTCTATCCATGCTCCACAGCGTCAGTTGCCGGCAAACATGAAAACACACACACAGGGCGGCGTTGGCGTTGTGTTTCACCATATTTTGCTACTATTCTTAGTAGCTTATAAGGCACATACGACGGAGAGCAAATGTAAGTCATTTGCACAACCAACGAGCTGTATCCAGGTTGCTGTCGATTGTAGGGCGGGATAACCGTTTGTCCAATACGTAAAAAAAACCTAACACTGTCTGGCGGGGTTCGAGCAATGTACAGCTGATGAAACAGAGTAACCGATCGTAACGCGACCGCAAGACGTTCCCTTCACAGTAGACTCGCGGTTGATACGTACCTTCCTCAGCGGGTAGTTCTGTAAAGAGAGAGAGAGAGAGATAGAGAAAAAGAAAAGAAACACATATTTTTTAGAACATTGGTTAAAGGTAATGTCAGAGAGGAAATATAAATTACATGAATCCTTAGGAAGATTTGAAGCGCCAAGTCCCCACCATGTTGAAGATAAATAAAACGCGTCTGATATGATCTATCCCGTCGTAAAGATCAATCGATCATTCACGCACTAATTGGAGCAAAAGATCGGTAACATATCCTCCTGCCCTCACTTGAGATCATTGGAAATTTTAAAAAGACCAACACTCTTGGAAGTTTGACGTCAGCACAATTCTTGAATATTAACCGAACAGTGAGGAAGCGGGGTAAAAGCGAGGTGGAAAACGTTTGCCTCATAAGTCGGCAGTGCGTTACGCGCCTAACCATCTTCGAATACCATAAGTACACGCAAGAGAGTCGGCAGTAGTTCACTATCACACGCTTCAACACAACAGTAGCAGCAGTAGCAGCAGCAGCAGC